>KE527512.1:0-13091 GCA_000441915.1 Genlisea aurea | reverse complement strand
TACCATACCATACCATACCATACCATGCATAAGGAAGGAACCAAACAGGCAACCGAATAATAAATAAAATACTTGCCTATAAATTCCCCTTTCTCCAGAGAGAGCAACGGGCAGAACGAGGCGTGTATGCTGTTCAGGCGCGGTGCCAACTTAAGCGAACAACCAAGTGTCAAGTACCCTTGCACCTCCGGGGATACACTACCATCACAATGAGATAGATCATCATACAAAATAAATATATATAACTTGCCTTCACCTGAAGAAAGACAAGCTTCCATCTCTGCAAAACGTCAGCAGGACTGGACCTCCTGCCAGCAATGAGAATGTCCTGTACTGCACGGTCGTCACCGGAGACTTTATCTTACCTCCGATTCTCCGTCGGTGTGCACGTGCCAGTGCACCCGTGCGAGAGTTCATAGTGACTGTGTACACCGACCCCTGCAGTGCACCCTCACAATCGTCACCCTCACACACTAAATGGATTTACATACATTTTCAAAATCCACCTGAGAATCCCCACAGAAGATCAGTTGGCCCGTGTGGTCGTGATCCATCGCTGTCACCTCGCTATCGAAACTCTTCAACTTATTGATTGCCCTTCCAGTACTGAAATTGTACACCTACAAAAAATCTACTATCAAACAACCAACCCCAACTAACACAACTATAACTGCTTACCAGCATTTCTCTATTCGAGTTGCCAACTGAAAGAAAATTGTTGTTCACCTGCATAAATCTGTGAATTTAGGTAAACAAACTTCAGGATTTACACTAGGTAGCTGGCAAACGAAAATAAAAAACAATCTTCTCACCGGATGAAACCGGATACAAAGTTGTGAAAAGACTCCATATATAACTCTCATGCAAATGCCTTTTGAGATATCCCACAAGCGTACCGTCTTGTCGATTGAAGAAGATGCAATGTACTGATTATTTGCAGAGAAGTCAAAATCTGTAATGTTTTACCAGATCTAATTATAGGAAAAATATATACATATATATATGTTCATGCAATTCATAATACGTACTATAATAAACGATTTGCATATTCAGTACCATTTAACCCGACCTGCGATATCTTTCGTATGCCCCGTTAACTGCTTCAGAACTGATGAAGAGGAGACCGTACAAACTGTCAAGCTTCCATCAGATGCTCCAAAAGCAAGCAGATCCGAGCTCATATGCCCAAACTTCACGACAGTCACTATTCAAACAAGCCCATCAATTCATAACTACATATATATCCAAACACAAAAATGTCTAATCAGAACATAATACCAACAACATTACCCATGGCCTTGCATTGGTCAAAGATACAGTGCATCCCAACAAAGGAATATGCAGGTTCACTCTTTTTATGCGGGAACTCAATATCGCTTGTATTTGAACTGAAACTAGGGCTGCGGCTATGCGATTTACCAGCACTCAGCATACCCTATAAATAAACACAACCTATTATCAAGATAATGGGGAACATATCAAATATCGAACTGAAGTGATGAGAAAAGGCAGCCCACAAACCCCACTAATACTCCACTTGTCTGCATGTGAAAATTGGGAGAGGGGAGTTCGAGATGAAATCCATCGTCCACTGATGCATCAACCAGTAAATTAACCTGATGTCAGGATTGTATACAAGAAAGTCTCACATTATAAAAAATAAGGCTAGGCTTCATCAAACCAAGGCATGCTCAGAAGCGTAGCAGCGTTAAAACGCTATATAAATGCCGGCGGATGATATGTTGCTTGGAGGTTGAAATATGAACACATCATGCATTGACTGATTTCTATCATTTGAGATAAATTTCAATAGCAGCTGTTAGAAACCTGTGCCCTAGAGTAGTGTTTGAGACACTTGGTGATGGACAACTTTCCCCATCCCTTGGCCTATTGATGTAATTCCGGTAAGCCACATATCCTTTCCCATTGCATCTCCAGTCCTGAAAATGGGCGTCTTGTAAGCGCAATACAAATCCCAGACTCCACCTCATTTTGTCCAAATCTAACGTTTGTTAATCGTACAACACATGGATTAATCAATGAGTTGAGCGAAGGAGAATACCTGGCGTCGACGAACACCAGCCTCCGCCTTTCGGAACAGCAGGAGACGGCGGATCCCGTTGTAATAAGGATCAGAACCGTGGATTACCGGCTGAAGCAAGCAACAGAAGAAATCAGGATCTGAATCGACAGCAGCTTGATCGCCTTCAGATTTTGGATCTCCCGCTTGAGCCGAGACGCAATCGACGGCAGAATCGGCCATCGCGGAACACGATCGATCGGGTTTTCTGGCTTTAGAAAATTAGAAGAGGCGAAACCTATCTATCTACCGGAAAAGACAGAAAAAAAAAGGTATTCCAAAAGAGGCAACTAACTGCCAAAATTTGCATATAGAAATAGTAATTTCTTTCGGTTTATAATTTTTTTGTCCATCAAAAAACATTCATAACATACATGTAAAAAATAAATTGGTCTATCTAAAATGTAAAGAAAGATAACATTTTTATTTTTTTTTCTAAAAGGGCTGACATACATACATACATACATGAGTATTAGTTATTTAAATATTCGAGAAAAAGCTCTTTTTTTGAACTCCCAACTAAAATAATAATGATCTCCTCTTGAAAAAATCAGGTAACCAACCAACCAACCCCACAACGTAAAGGAAGAGAAGTATGTTAGTTGAAGTTATTAACTCCATCCCACTTGTGACGCTATAATCAGCAAGCAGGGAAAGGGACCAATCACGGACCAAGGCTGCACCAGCATTTCATGAACCTTATCATCAATCCCAGTAGACAGTAGTGCGAGATTGCCCTTCCCCCACCATCTCACTTCCAGTTCCAGTTCCAGACAAATAACAACGCCTAGGCCTAGCAGACATTACGCTGTTTTAGAACCAACCACACTTACACATACACACATTACATACTATGAACATAAATGCCCTTCCCCCAACCCTCATTAAACACTGACTGCTACGTAAAAAAAATGCCCTTCCAACTATTATATACACAGCCACAGCCAAGAGACTTACTTGTAGGAGGCTGGAGGATGATGAAGATTCAATGCGATGTTTGCTGCAAACAAGAGGCCTCCATTTTCTGCACCGCAGATGAGGCTACTCTCTGTCATGCCTGCGACCATAGAGTCCACACCGCCAATAAACTCGCCAGCAAGCACTCCCGTTTCCCACTTCTTAATCCCCAGCTCAAGGAGTCACCGTTCTGCGATATTTGCCAGGTGGGTTGGTTGCACTTCTCACTCCCCCTTCATATATCTATCTATCTATCTCGACATGCTGAATCTTTAGCTTGCAGGGAAAGCGAGCATTATTTTTTTGTCAGGAAGATAGAGCATTGCTCTGCAAGGACTGTGATTTCCCCATTCATCAAGCTAATCAATATACCAAGAAGCACACCAGGTTCCTTCTAACTGGGGCCAGGATTTCACCGGCCTCCTCCTCACAATCTGAAACAATCAATAATGTTTCAGTACAAAATGAAACTAGTCATCACTCCAGATCCGTTACAAGTTGTACGGAATGGTTATCAAATCCCAGTTGGAATGCTGATGACGGCCCAGGTTCAAAAACCAGCATACCTGAAGAATATTTCATGGACACGTTAACCGATTGGGATGCAGACAACTTCCCGGATCCCTCTTACAACCGTAAGTTTTCCGGTATGATTAAGATAATCGACTGAGACAGTTCACCGTATACATATTATTTTTCAGAATTCTGAGCAGCTTTGATCAATCAGCTTAACTTCAAGAGCTTTAGCAGATTTCTGCCAGCAGAAAACAAATAATCAAGAGGAATGGAATGGTGTACGAGCGAGCACTAACATGGAGATAAAAACAAAAGGTGGCTAGATTAGACATCAGTAATCCCTCTTCATGATTTTGCAACCTCCTCTTTGTTTAATGTAACCGAGAAAAAAACGTTTAGCCTGCCCAGAAGGATGGCAATGGCATTAATCAAACATCACAGCCTAAGTGAAATATATATATATATAATCTGGAACTGCAACACAATGAGGTCGAGGCCTATAAAAAATGCGAAAAACATCGATAACCTTGCCGAACAGAAATAAGTTCCGAGTGAAGAAGAGGAAACATCTACTTCATACAGAATAACAGATCGGGACCTTCGACTTCCGGCGACGGGAGATGGATGAAGGCAGGGAAAACATCGGCAGGAACTAGGAAGAGCAATGAAAAACCGTTTAGCACTAGCAGATGATTTTGAAATTTTGAATTATATTTTAATTAACGAATATTTTTTTCAAACCTAAAAAAAAAACGAATATTTTTTTCGAAATCAATTAACAAATATTTGAATATTCGTTCCACTTCCATAGTTCCATTCCACGTTTAACTAATGTGGCCAAATTGTAAATATAGCACTTTACAGTGACCCCATTAAGAAAAAGGGTTTCTAGGTTTGAGAAAACATTTACGGTTCCGGCAATGGCAGCGGCTCTTCGGTGGTGTAGCACGGCGGTCCGGAGCATGGAGCCGTACGCCGGGCGGACGGCGTTGTCCTGTATGGTTGCTTCGCCGATCCTGTGCGGGCGGGGCGACAAGAGGACTAAGAAAGGGAAACGATTCAAAGGTTCGTACGGAAACTGTAGACCGAAGAAGGACAAGAGAATCGAGAGAATTAAAGATAAGATGGAGGTTCCCCGGTCTACGCCATGGCCTTTGCCTTTTAAGCTCATCTAGATTACATCTTATTATTGTTCCAACCCTTGCTGCTTTCATTCCAGGTCTTTATTAAATAAAAAACGCATGTTTCAGCCGTTGTTCTTCTTCATCTGTCAGCTCGCTTGTGGTGTGCACTGAGACATTGTTGGGCCTTAGCCCAAAAGAGAATTAGGTCACGGCCCAGAATTATTATTATTATTTTTTTATAAAAGCCCAGAATTATTGAATAAATAAATAAAACTGGCATTTGGGCGGTGGGTGAGGTTAGGAATTAGGAATTAGGAAATAGGACTTAGGAGGAGAATAAAGAAGGGTGTGGGCCCCCGAGAAGTAGTGGATGACAGTTAGCAGAGGGTCGCTATCACTCCCCATCATTTAGAATGTGTGGCTGATAATCACCCTAGAATGTGTGGGACCGCCTTCTTTGTCACCTCTCAAAGATATGATACGCATACGCCCTTTCTATTTTTTTATTATTATTTTACCCAATTAATAATTAAATAGTCTCAGCCCAATTTTTATCTTTAAATTCGGATGCAAAATAGATTAGTTTAATTTCTAATTATAAAACTACAATTATTCCCTTTAATTAACACACCAGAGCTGGTACGACACGTGGCACTACAATTGAGCTCTTTGGATAATTTTACTTTTAAAAACTACCCGTTCCTTTTTTTTTCCCAAAAAAAAAAAGGAAAAAATTTCAGAAATTTTTGAAAGCAAATTTAAAAATGATTTATAGGATATATAAAAAAAATTATAAATGACTATAAAAGATACTGATTATTAATTATTTAATGACAAAGTATCGTTTTGAATTTGGAAGTTTCCGAAATAAAATAGTGTCGTTTACTGTTTCGGAGGTCGATTTGCGTAATTGGAGACGACTGCGTTCACACGGCACACGGCGCCGTGTGTGCTGTTCGTTCATCGGGTTCTTTTATGATTTCCGATCCCGAAGCCCCCTGCCTCATGTATTGAAGTCGATTCCCTGATCTGGTGTATCCGTAGCTATAGATTTTATCGCGTGTTAAATATTAGAAGAAGTTGTGTTTGCTGATGATATTCGCCTTCCTTTTTGAGTTATTCATTCTGTGATGCACATGGGTACCCGACGGAATATGTATTTGGAGTGTTTTGAGTGAAGAAGTTAAACTGGGAATAATGAGAACGCTGTGCGATGTCTGCGAGAGTGCGGCTGCGATTTTGTTCTGCGCGGCGGATGAGGCGGCGCTGTGCCGTTCCTGTGATGATAAGGTACGGATTTCTTCTTCCATCGTATGACTGCGAGTTTTTTCTTTTCTGGGTTGAAATGCGTTTCTTAATTGGATCTGTTTCTCAATAGAATGAATTAGCAGATACCTCATTTTTGAAGGCTGGCTGGCTGGCTCATGGCTGAAACAAGTTGTGTTGCAGGTACATATGTGCAACAAGTTGGCTAGCAGACACGTGCGAGTGGGACTTGCGGAACCGAATGCAGTTCCACGTTGCGATATCTGCGAAAACGCTCCCGGTATGACAGACAGACAGACAGCATTCATTTGATGTGTTGTTTCCTCCTCAATCCATTAACGTGTATTGTAGCTTTCTTTTACTGCGAAATCGATGGGAGTTCACTGTGTTTGCAATGCGACATGATCGTCCATGTGGGTGGTAAAAGAACACACGGAAGGTATCTAATGCTGAGGCAGAGAGCAGAGGTTTGTGGTGTCTGCCTGCCTCAAGGCTCAAAGGCCTATCTATACTCATTATATAACTAATATACATACATTTGCTGCTCATGCAGTTTCCCGGAGACAGATCCGGCATTGCGGAGGAAGCGCAGAGAGGCGCTGCTGCACAAGTTCCTGCCCTTGGCTTGAAAGAAAACCACCGGGTTTCTTCTCCGGAAAGAATATTAGGCAGCAGCATGATTGATCTCAATGCTAGACCTCAAAGAATACCTCGAAATGAGCAGGTAGGTAGGAAGGAATGTTTTGCCCTTGGCTGCCCTCCCCCTGACTTGCACTTATATTTTTTTCTACAAGGATAACGCTATGATGGACAGCAATCATGAACCTGAAGGCATCGTTCCTGATGGATTTTACCAAAGGGAAGCCGAAAAGTAATGTGTTTGTTTTCTTTCAAGCTTTGAAGGCTGAAGCGAGAGGGGAGTGTGTTAGAGAGAGAGATGAGATGTTCTTCTTCTTGTGTGAATTGTGATTGATTATTCTTATTTTTGTTTGCGTTGCCGACAAGACAAAAATAGCTCAAATAATTAATAATTAAATCAATAGTATCATTTCATCAGCCTCAGCAGCTTATTAATAGCTGTACCCCTTGACAAACAGTTCCTTCTTGGCTTCTTCGGATTCACCCTCAGCCGTGTACTTGCCGAGCTGAGCCTGGGAGTTAGCCCTGGCACGCACCAGCAAAACATCCTGAGCCGCCTTCACGTTCTCCGGTCGCCCTCCCCACGTCTTCAGGCAGGTGTTCTGCAGAGCCCTCGCATAGGAGAACGAAACGTGCCACGGGTTCGGAGATTGGTTCATCGCATTCAAGTTCAACGTAGCTTCCACTTCCGATTGCCCTCCGGACAGGAACTGTCAGTCATAACAAGATGTGAAGAAAGAAAAAAACGAATGGGGTCGCAAAAAAAGGGCGTGGCTTGCCATAATGCCGGGGACGGCAGGGGGAATTCTGCGACGCAGGAGCTTGAGGGTGTAGTCGGCCACCTGCTGGGGCGTCGCCTTTTCCTTGCTTTCGGCGCCCGGAGTCACCATGCTGGGTTTCAGGAGGATTCCTTCGAACAGCACATTGTTTTCTGCAAGGTAGAAGAACACCTCTGCCCACACTTTCTGGGCTACCTCGAATGTTCTCTCGATGCTGTGATCACCATCCAGAAGTATTTCTGGCTCCACAATTGGGACCAGCCCATTGTCCTGTCCACATTACATACATTCCAGTTCCCCACACTCAATCAATACTACTTACTTACTACCCAGACTGCTCAATTTTTATACCTGGGCGATGGAAGCATAACGAGCCAGGCCCCAAGCGGCCTCTTTCACCGCCAAAGCGGAAGGACCATTCGGAATGCTCACCACCGTACGCCTACACAACAAGATACGACCACGACCCTATTTGACCGCACTGAGATGATACGTGGAATTACTTACCATTTGGCGAAACGGGCACCCTGCTGATAGTAAGCAGCAGTGCGTGATGCGAGACCGTCGAGCCCTTGGCACCATGACTCGTCGTTTGATCCCGCGAGAGGTACCAATCCCTGTTCAAATTTCCGACCATTAGAAGCAAGTTGCGGAAAAAGATTTCATTATTTATTTACCTTGTCGACTTTGATGCCGGGGACGATGTTCTGCGTGATGAGAACATCTACGATCTTCTGGCCGTCGGTGGTGGACTGGTATAGAGTTTCTTCGAAAAGAATCGCTCCGGAGATGTATTGGCCGAGGCCAGGAGCAGAGACGAGCAAGGTCCGGTAGGCCTGGCGGTTAGCTTCCGTGTTGTCTAGTCCGATCGACGCGAGGCGCTTCCCGCAGGTGGCGTTGGACTCGTCCATCGCCAGAATTCCGCGGCCCGGAGACGCGACGGTTTTCTGCAGGAAGAAACGATAGGGCATTCATTAATTGAGAAAGTGGGGAGATTTGAAGAAAGTGGGGAGAGAAATCGCACCGCGGTTTTAACGAGTTCATCGGAGTAGGAGGAGGAGGCGTGTATGGTGAGCGGTGGGCGGCGCAAGTGAGCTTTGAGAAAGTCTGAGTTGCCGAGGACGGGGGAGGATTTGAAGAGTGAGGACGTCAAGGCCATCGTCTCGGAAATCTCTGCGCTGTCCACTCGCTCCCCAGCACAAGTAGTTAGTTAGTAGCAGCCAGGCATATCAGAAACCTTATCTCGCTCTCCGCCACACGCCGCTCCCAACCTCATTTTAAATGAAACCCCAAATCACTCCTTCAGTCACTCCCATAAATGAACACAACGCACACTCACTCCCATAAATAAACACCGTCCGTCACACTCCCAGCATATCGATATCTGGCCTGAACAAGAACATGTCTCCGAGCCTGTCATTTGATGGAGAATTCCCGCCGTAAATCAGCAGTCCCTTCCTCCCACCGCCAAATGCGCACCAACCCCTTGCGCCCGGACGCCCCACCGATTCCTCCCCCTCTTCCAACTTGTTCCACACAAGACTTCTGGTGTTCAACCCATAAACTCCATCTGCAAATTTCCCTGCTCCCAGGTGCCCCAAATCACTCGGATCAATTTCTCCCCCATATATCAGGATGCTATCACCATACGAAAATGTAGAAAAAACGCTACGCCCACTGGGCTTTTCATCGCCCCCCGTCTCCACCTCACACCACTTCCCTTCAACCGGATCGAAACAATGCACATCCTTCAGCTCCATCCCTGAGAACCCGTACACCACCCAGATTTTACCCGCAACTACGCTCAATCCGGCTCCACCCCTCGGCTTCACGCCCTCCCCGGGAGAAGGAAATTCGATCCATTTCTTGTCCACCACGTCGTAGCCCCATAGGTCGTTAAGCCGTCCTGAATTGCCGCAACCTCCGAAGATGTACAGTCTCCGATCATCGGCTGCCATCGAGTGATAACTTCGATGAGGCGGACCGGACGGAAGGAGAGTCCACGTGCTCGAGATTGTATCGAAAAGATACAATTCATTCAGCTCCTTGTGCTCTGCATCCCTACCTCCAAACACGAATACGGCGTCTCCGATGGCGGCCATTGAAACTCCGACACGGGGAGGAGGAATATCTCCTTTCGCATCCGCGATGGACCATGTCTCCTCGTTAATGTCGAAGATATAGAGGCGGTTATCGACGGGCACACGCGGGATGAACTCGCCTCCGAATGCGTAAACCTTGTCTCCGACGATTGCAACGGCATGCGAGCTTCTTGCTCCAGGCCCCGACCCCTTCTGATCCAGCTGCACAAACGAAAATCAGAGCTATGCGATTGCAAACAACGCAGGCAATTTCAGTTTGGAAACCCTAATTCAGAACAAGAACGAAGCACCAACCTTCACCCATTTTCCTCTTGCTAGCGCCATCGTCAAACTACTTACTCCAATCATTTACTATTATTGTATTTATTCACCTCACGCTAAGCGATGGCGCTCGACAGTCGACACTCCTTTCATTATCGTTATCGCTACTTTATAAGTAAGTATCCACGCCACCGAAATCATGGTGGCGGAAGAGAATTTTTTCGTCCCCACCAACCCTAGTTCCAGGCCTGTGCTCGATCATCTCTTTTTTCTTCTGCACAATCGTTGTGCGACGATAAGGCAATTGAATCAGGTGCACGCACACATCTCCGTACGTGGATTCGCTCGAAAGAGCTTCATCCTGGTGAAATTATTGAGTCTGTACTCGGATTTTCACAACGTAGGCATCGCCTGCAAGGTGTTCGACCGAGTCCCTAATCGGAGCTGCACACTGTGGAATCAAATCATCAGAGGACATTTGGCGGCCGGAAACCACCGCAACTCCGTCGAGCTCTTCATTCAGATGGAGCGCTCCGATGTGCAGCCCGATGGCCACACCTATACTTACGTCACTAACGGATGCACCAAAGGAGGGTATTGGGGACTCGGTGGGCAGATTCATGGCAAGATTCTCAAGGGAGGAATCTGCTCGGATATCTACGTCTGCACCAGCCTCGTCGATTTCTATGTCAAGTGTTGTGCAGGAGCATTTGGCGGCGTGCAGAATGCTAAGAAGTTGTTCGATGAAATGCCTGAGAAGAATGCCGTCACCTGGAACACGTTGCTTCTGGGATTCTTTCGACAAGGCGATGTCGATGGGGCACGAGGGGTGTTCAACGAGATGCCATGGAGGAATACCGTTTCATGGACCACAATGATCGTGGGATGCGCGCAGAATGGAAGGTCCAAGGAAGCATTAGCCTTCTTCCGTATGATGGTGCTGGAAAATATAGAATTCGATCAGGTCACATTGGTGGGCGTTCTTTCAGCTTGTGCAGAGCTCGGTGACCTGAGGCTCGGCAAATGGGTGCACTCCTACGTTCTGCAGTCCTTCGTTAACAAGACTCAGCTCCTCATTTCATTGCAGAATTCACTGATACACATGTACGCCAGTTGCGGTGAGATCAATGCTGCATTCGATATATTCAGGAGCATGAAGCAGAGAACCACCGTTTCATGGACCAGTATGATCACTGCTTTTGCCAAGCACGGCTATGGCGATGTGGCCATCTCGATGTTTCAGTCGATGCTGCAGGAAGGAAGGAGCGCTAAGCCTGATGCCATCACATTTCTGGGAGTTCTATGCGCCTGCAGCCACTCCGGATACGTCGAGATGGGGTGGCATTACTTCAACAGTATGGTCGAGAATTGGGGAATCGATCCCAAAATAGAGCATTTCGGCTGCATGGTCGATATGTTGAGCCGCGCCGGATTATTAGACGATGCGCATCGAGTCGTGAAGTCTATGCGGTTGAAGCCCAACGATGTGATATGGGGGGCTCTCCTGGGTGGGTGCAGGATTCACAGGAGTGTGAAGCTGGCTTCCGATGTATTATTATCCGATTGGTTCTGCCAAGAACTGCAAGTCGATGATAGGGCTTCTGGGTATTTCGCGCTCTTGTCGAACGTATATGCTGGTGCTCGGAAGTGGCACGATGTGGCGGCTGTCCGGCAGAAGATGATCAATAAGCCTCCTGGTAGAAGTTGGATCCAAACAGGGGAAGAAGTTACTACTTTATAGAAGAACAAGATTGGGCATTACATTTTGTAGAGATTTCAGGGGCTGCGTCTCTTCAAATGAGAAGTGACATGAATGAAAGCAGTCTTACTGCAAGGGGGATGATCGAATAATCCGTACGTATTCTTCCTCTGAACTCGTCAGCAGCTGTAGAAACAAAGGATGATTCAAGTAAGTTATGGGAACGACGAATCGCCTGCTTTTCTTTTAGGCACCTCAACCTTCCCAGATGATGTGGTAGAACGGAAAATACGGCCGGCGGCATGGCGAAGCGTCTGCACTCGAAAGAAACCCATTGATAAAAGTAACTTCACTTGTGTATCAGCCAGCCCAGCCATCAGGTTCTTAACTTCTTATAGTAAGTAGTAGAATGAAGATGAAGACAAAACAAACAATTCAAGGTCAAGAATCAATCACATTAGGCAAACGCACCTGGTTTTTGATTTTTGAATGTGACCAAACCAACATAAATAAATATTGCAGGCTTTATTTTAGTAGTGAGTGAAGTTTATCTAATCCAAATGTGGCGTTATTAAAAAATTGTAGATACTGACCCGACCCGAGGCTTTCACTTTCACCAGTCGGTTGCTTCTTTCACCATCAGATGCCTGTAGTTGCGTCCCCTTATGCAACGCTGCCAATGGAAAACGATGGAGTTCGATAAGGGGAGCCCTACTCTCTGTTCCACCAGCCTGCAACCACAACACTTTTTTCTATTATCCATCTCAAAGACAAGACAATAGTAATAATAATCACCATCTCAGAATGCATCTCTCGATGCCACGGGTCACCGGACGAAGAATCGGGGGATCCCTTTGTGTGTACAGCAACCCCACCTCCAACAATGCAATGGCACAAGGATCATCGAAGATCTCCATGCTGCTATCAACAAGATAGTTGACCTGGATCCGATTGGATAAATCACTAGCATTTTCATTCCTTGAATAATAACAAAACATGAAAACTTACCCCAAACTCTGAATTCACCAGAGATTGTATGAAGTCCATCATCTGAATCTTCGCCCATGTTTTCACATCGCTTCGGGGTGGATGTCTCCACGGAGCACCAAAAGATAACCTGTCTTTTGTAATTCTCCCATTCTTTGCATCCACTGCAAACTCCTCAACTCGCACCACTGCTTTATCCATCGCAGGATTAACTACACTAGCCTTCAATCACAAAAAGCAGATTAGTAAAAAACAGCATTATTGCAATAGATCGGGAATCGTACGAATAAATTATCACTGCACAACCATATCACTGATGATCCATGACCATGTCATTGGATATTGAAAAAAACAGTTCACCAACCGTAACCGTATAATCACAAGCTTACTTGCAAATATGCCAAATACAGATCCAAAAGATCAGATGTAACCTCCGAGTTTATCAACCTAGAATATGCATTTTGATCAACTAGCAAGCTAAAGATTCAATCAAAGTACTGTGAAAAACTTTGCAGGAATTAATAAGATTCCGACCAGGTGACCAAAAGTTCATACCTATGGATATAACTGCAATTCACAAAAGCAGGTTCTGGCATGATATCTATCCAATATTAAAATTATATGACACAATCTAAATAAATTGCTCTCGAATTAATCAGCCTTTTTTTTTTTTTTTTTTTT
>KE527510.1:0-16298 GCA_000441915.1 Genlisea aurea | reverse complement strand
GAAAGAAGAGAGGTATTTTTTACAAAAATCGAAAAGAAAAAGGGTATAAAATACAATAAATCCATTATCTATTTATAATTTTAAAACAATTTTTCAAAAGTAAAAATAGTATGCACATAACAAAAATTCTACTTTTTCGAAAATTTTTTCAGAACAATGCTTTATACCGAGCTCGATCGAGTTCAAGTTGGCTCGAAAAAAATCGACTCGTTAGCACATACATATCAAACGGTAACTAAAACAATCCACCCTTTCAAGCTGCCTGCAAACCGTACATCTTTCGTCTCGCTTCCCTTCGGGCCGCTTTCCTCTCCAGCTTCATTTCGGCAAACTGTTCTTCGAGACCGGCCTCGTCCTCCGGATTAAATAAAACGACCTCCATCTCCCCGAGATCTGCATACATCTTCTGGATCTTGATTTTCCATAGAAGCCCCATTTCCGTATCCATCTTCCGGTAAGGGGTCTTCAGAAGGTACTCGTCGATTCCACCTGCTTTGTCGATGCATCGCAGAGCGTGGGTGGTTACCTTCACACGGATGTGTCGATCCATAATGTAGCTGAAGAGGCGCTTCTCTTTGACATTCGGCTTCCACGTTCGCCTCGACCTGAAAAGCATACATACCTATAACCGGAACGCACATAACGAAGACGAGAAAAGAGAAACACTTTAAAATGATGAGTACTGACTTGTTGCCACCGTCTTCACTGATTCGATTCCCGAACTGGATATGCTTGCCGGCGTAAAGACCGCGTTGGGCACGCCCCATTACGATTTTCTTGTCAGGCAACCATTTCTTCAACTGGTCTTTTACACCAGGTGCCAAATCGTGTTCAACTCCGGCTTTCTTCAGGATTTTGTTCATCATTTGTTGCGATCGGAATGCCATTGTATCCTACGGATCAAACGAAGAAACCGAAGAACTTCATCATAAGGCGTTAACCACAGATCGATAACTTCATTAGCAAACCACAAAAGGAGAGAAACAACATAAGTCTGAAAAAGAAAAAAACAACCATGGGAAGAAGAATTGCTTCGAACAATACAGAATGCAGCTATTATATCAAATACAGTAACAAGCCATTCTGGTTACAAGCCATAAGAAAAGCCACACAAATACGGAACTAAGCTCAGATGAAATCGAATACTGTATGTAACATGGCCTACAAAATCATAAACAAAAACAAATTAACAGATGATAGAAGGAATAAAACACGAAAAAAGCAGAGGGATTTACCTCTTCAATGTTCGATTCGGAAGCTACAGAAGCTCAAATCTTCAAAGATCGTAGAAGGGAGAAGAAGACGAAGATCCAGCGGTTGATGGCAGGGCATTAGGATTTAGTTAGGGCTGAATAAATTATAAATAATAAATAAATAAATAATTAAAATGTATTTATTTGTTTATTTATTTATTATAATTTCTTTATTTCTGAATCAACACAAGCCGAGCGGCGAGCGCGACGACGTCCTTTCCATCGGAAACGCCGGGATTTCTGGACTCTGTATTGTTCGGCGTCGATCCTGTACACTTCGTCGCTTACGTATTTCGTAGTCATAGTTGACGTTCTTCGACGACGTCAATCAATATGGAGGACGAAGAGTTGGAGTTTCTCTCTCGAGTGGCGGCGAACCATCTGTTACTGGGGCAATTCGAACCGTTTCGGGCGATTATCCTCAGTCTCAGGGCACGGAATCCGGACCTTGCGAGAACTATTTTGCAGACGGTAGTTTCTAACGGCGGGCGAGTGGGGTTTCCGGACCCTGTTCTTTGGTCGGATTCCTGCCCCTCTCCCGCTCTACTTACTTTTCTATGCACACAGGAACTGCTTCATTTTCCTGATCCCACTTCGAGTTGTTGGTCTTTTGATCCGAACACTCTTAAATTGCGGGCTGAATTCTTGTTGTATGTACATATTATATCTTCCAGAGTCTTGGAGAAATCTGAGTACGGTGGCAATATCGAGGTAGATGGGATTTCTGATGCCGGTGATGCTAAGTATGAAACACTGAGAATTTTGAATTGTATAATGGAGGTGGGGTTTGGACGTTTGAGGTCTGATTTAATTATTTTAAGGGAATCTACAGAGCAGGATTTAAGAAGTTTAGGTGAAGGGGAACTAATGAAATTGAGAGGGATTATTGTACAGAATTCCGATATATTTGATGCGCTGTGTTTGAACATAAGAGAGCAGTTACCTGAAGTGGAGAATGAGGATTCAAGCTTGGCTCTCGCCCTCAGACAGGAGGTTAGACAACGGGAGGAGAACGAGGAAAAGCTACTGAGAAGCATCCTGAAGTGTGTTCAGGTTGTGCACTTAGATGCCATAAGGGGGTTCTTGGAGAAAGGTGATGAGGATGGTGCCACTGCACATGTGAGGTTTCTGGATGTGAACTGTGGTATTGAAGAGACTGAATATCGGTATATTCTTCTTTACCAACCTGACTTTTGAGTTGTCCCGTATATTTATTTTTTACTTTTAAAACATATTTAAAATGAGGTCCATTTTTTCCCCAGTTTTTCTTTATTGATTGAGGTCCATTTTGTACAAGAGGTCCATTTCCTATTTTTCCCAGTTTTAAAAGACAAGAGGTCCATTTTGTACTCGGAAAGCAGCATGGTGCTATTCACAGTTTTTCTTCAGATTGAGCTAGTTATTGATTAACTATGAATAGTACAATGCTGCTTTCCGCATTCTCTTGTCTTTTGTTATTCTTTCTTTTTATAGTGATTACTCTCTTAAATTTTCAATAGTGTGGTTTTGCAAGATCTTTTGAAGAGGATGTTGGCTGGGAAATGTGTTAATGGAGATGACTCAATCACCGTACAACAAAAAGTGCTCTCTGTGTATAACGAGGCAGTTTCTTCTCATTGCCTTCGCATAGTTCAGATTCTTCAGGTTGATGTTCATTTAATTTATAGATAATGTTTTCGATAAGTAAATCAACAAATAATGATGAATTGCCTAAATGAATCATTGATTGAAATATAATTGTGGTTGAAAGGCTTGAGAATTCTGCATTTGGTCTTATTTCGTCAATTATCCTCTGATGCAGCACTGTGCCTAGATGCATCTTAAGCTTGTCATTTAGGGCATCAGTTTCAGCGAATTTTGTTATGTTAATTCAGGAATTAGTAAATATATGTGCACATTTAGCAATCAGGTGTTGATCATGATATGTTAGTACTTTCACTAGTTTCATTCTTTATAATTCAATCCTTTGGCATGAACTCTATATTCCTTATTGCTGTCATTGTTGAAGTAATCCTGTTAGATCTAATAAATATCACAGCTCATTCAAGATAGCTTACTCGTTCAAGAGTCTGATGCTCATGATATTAGCAATCAAATTCCTCTTCCTCTATGGAGGCTCCAAAACTCTTTCGCTGAATTGACACCGGAGATGCCTTCCAATGAAATGCTATTCTCCTTGAAAAGTATGACATCACATTGCAAAAGAGACTTTTATCATTATTCTCGAGTTCGAGGTGTGCATCTTTTTGAGTGTCTCATCGATACAGCATTGCCCCTTGTGCAGAAAGGGCAGATTCAAGAGGCCTGCCAGGTTTTTTTTTTTACATTTGTGAAGTGTTTCACCTGCCACTGCTCTTCTATTCTCAGAAATCTGCAGGTTTTCTTTGTGATCATTAGGGAGTTAGGATTTAGATAATGCAGACCTTGTCAAAGTTGCAAAGTCGATTATATTTCGGGTTTTTTACAATTTTCACCATGGATGTTTCATAATGTTGCTGTTGCATAAAGAGGCTTTTTTTTATTACAATTGAGCTTTTTATTGCTTCCATAAATACTTGCTAATTATGTTGTAACAATACATGCTTTAGGTTCTCACCCTGTTCCCAGAACTTCAACCTCTGGTGGCTGTTTTGGGTTGGGATCTTCTGATAAACAAAACTACAATGAGAAGAAAGTTGATGCAATGCTTGTGGATCAGTAAATCTGAATCTCTTAGCTCGGAAGAAATTTCTCCATATGAGGATAAATCAGAAGAGAAAATGAGCGGAAAGGTAAGCACATGCTTTAGCTACAGTTACAGCATATCAGATTAGGACTTCCCTTTGTTTTCTTTGTTCAGGTGAATCTCGTCCAAGCATTTAAATCACATGGTCACTTTTATGTGCTTGCGTATGTCTAAGGCTGTTGTATTGATTATCTGACTTGTTTTACATTACATCTGTCAGGTATCTTGTATTGAACTTCTTTGTGATACACTATGCTACCATCTTGATGTTGCCTTATTTGTTGCCTGTAAAACTTTTGGTCAACCATGGTCTCGCAAATCCTCCTTATTATTATCTGGGAAAGAGTTCACTGAATATGGGGATGTTGAAGCTCGCTTTGATCCTTTTGTGGAGAACTTGGTTCTGGAGAGATTATCAGTGCAGAGTCCTCTTCGAGTAAATCACTTAACTTGATTTTTCCAGCTTCATTGATGTTCTTGGATTATTCTGGCACTTGTGTAAATGCTCACATGTTTGGATTTCCAAATGATTTCTGCTCTATGCTAATGCTGTTTATATCTTTTAGATAATTTTCGATTTAGTTCCTCGAATAAAATATCAAGATGTGATGGAAGTGCTTAGCCTGCAACCTATTACTTCCACTGCAGCTGCTCACATGAGGTGTGCTTCTGCATTCCTGTTGGTATAATCATGTTTGTGGCGTTAGATCTGTGGTATTTGGATTGTTTTTTTGTCTCAATAACTCACTGATTTTCCGTGGAGTTAATTGCTTCCTTACTTTGTGATAATGCTTCATTTTATTGTTAATGCTTGACCATCCTAAAATTTTAGAAATTGCATTTGTTCACAGGATGCAAGATATTGAACTTATTCACATGCGATATGCTCTTGAACATGCCGTTATTGCACTTGTAGCTATGGAAGAGAATTCTACTGATGGAACAGAAATCCAGCAAAGAAGTTTGAGCTATTTAAAGGAAATGAAGAGTCATTTAGATGCAATGAATGACACTTCTCGCAAGGTTTTAAAAGGCCATTGTGCTAGTCTTGATTTTAATTTATTAACTCTTGATATATCATTGATTATCATCAATTCTTTGGTGGCTCAGTGCATCAAATACCATGCTTATTTTTTACATTTTAGCATTTTGAGAACAGCCTATGTATTTTTTATTAGTATATATATTTTTTGTGTCACCTTTCATTCTTAAGCCGTCCATCTTTATTTTAGATTCCAGTCATTTTTTTTTTTAAAGAAGAAAATCTGTAGTAGTATTGATTCCTTTTTTATTTCTCTCAAACTGCTTATGTTAGTATAAATCCATTTTCATTGCAGATATACTTGGTGAACATTATAATCTCTCTACTATACATGGACAGTTTGCATGTTGATTTTTCACCTTATGATTCTACTGTAATATCTTCAAATTCATATGATTCCCGTGGTGTGAAAACTGATTTGCCATCACACGAATATTCATATGAGATGTTGGCCTCTTTTATTGGTCAATTCCTCAATATTTTGAAGGAGCAACTACCATCATCGGTATCCGACTCTGAAAGTTCCAAATCTATAGTTGCTGGAAGTAAACAAGCTGTAGAATGGAGACTGTCAAAGGCAAAATGTTTAATCGATGAATGGGAATGGCGTCTTTCAGTACTGCTCCGCCTCTTTCCATTATCCGAGCAGCATTGGAAGTGGAAAGAGGCTCTCGTTGTGCTGCGTGCAGCCCCATCTAAATTGCTTAATCTGTGAGTTCTATTTTTTTCATTTATTGGTTTAAATTTGCAATTATGTTTCTCTCGATGTTCTGTGGAAATAGCCACTGGTTATGGATGTGAAATGATTTATGCTGGAGAAAAAAAATTCTGTACGACTCTTTGGCTGGTATGGTCGTATTTTGCTTTTCCTTCTTTGATTAACTCAATATTAAATTGGCTCTTAGTCCACAAGATATACATTTTAAATGTGATTGTCATTTAATCCTTTTATCACTACTGAGTACATTAAAAAACATGGAGTTCATAAATACTGGAGAAGATTTTTTTTTTTTGATCATACTGGAGAAGATTAATTGTTCTTTGCTTTTTTTTTTAAATGATTTAATCCACATTGGAGAAAACATGAAAAACATCTTGACGTGTTAATCATTTCTCTGCGGTTCATACATGATTATACTAATTTTACCATCTTTTTAGCTGCATGCAGAGGGCAAAATACGACATTGGAGAAGAGACAATTTCTCGTTTTTCATTATCTCAAGAAAACAAAGCAATGCTGCAGTTGACTGAATGGGTGGATGGTGCCTTTCGAAAAGCTTCTGTATGATCTGAAGTTATTATTTTCTTAACAATTTTTAAAACTTTTTTTTTTTTTTTTGAACATAAGATTTTATTACTTTTTTAAAAGTAACAATTTTTAAAACTTTACTTTCTTATGTTAAAGAATTTTAGGAAGTGCCCTTCTACAATGGCTCTTTCTTATAAGGGCAGATGGCTGATTTTTTGATTTTTTTTTTTGCGTGAATAGATATGCTCACTAATGGATAAAGGATCACGACATCATGAACAAAGTTCTATTTCCGACTTGATTGAGCATTTTTGTTCTTATAACTTGTAGGTGGAAGATGTGCGTTCTCATGCATCTGGTGGTTCTTCTTGTGACCTGGATTTCTTTACATTGCGGTCGCAATTGCATCCTCTGGCTGCTGTACGTTTTATCAGATTGCCCTTTGTATTGTCATTATTTTCAAACTTTTTTTTCTTCAGTTTTATCTTTCAAAATGACTCTCCAATATCTTCCTTGCAGATTATTCTGTTCATTGATGTAGCTGCTGCATATTCAAAGTCACCAAATGTATCTTTAACTCTTCTTAATCAAGTAAAATAATTTTCCCTTACCTTTAATGGCTTCCAGTGTTTGATATTTGGTTTTCTAATATATGTTTGTGCAATCAGATTTTAAAAATGCAGTCTAGTTTTTTTTTTTAATTTGTGTAATTACTGGAACAGGTTTTTTTTTTTTTTTGACAGGTATTTTTGACTTGTAGTTTATGTATTTTTATTTAGCACTAGTTTTTTTTTTTTTTAAAGTTGAAATTGCTTTACATCTCCGTTCTTTTAATTGCTGCATTCTCTTAGGGCATTGCTTGTTAGATTTAGAATATGTATCATTCCTCTTAGCCTCATCAGTGATTTAGTGACAGTTTGTTCATTTTAATTGTGACTAGACGTAACACATGGTTTGACTTGTAGGCACAAGTTCTGCTTTCGGAGATCTACCCTGGTGGCAAAATGAAGGATTCAAATTATTGGGACCAAATTCATGAAATGGCTATCATTTCAACAGTTAAACGTGTCCTTAGATGTCTTTTTGATTTACTGGAACAGGTACACTGGCTTGCAAGCTGCATGTGTCAGACTCATTTTTATTGAATATTGATATTATCATGTGTTCATATTCAAACCTTTTGTTGCTTCATTTTTACTAGCAATCTTTTGTGCTCATCTGATTAACTTGTTCAGGGCCAGCCACTAGCTCTTCCAGATCTTATATTGGGTGAAACAGTTTTTCCCTCTTGGAAAGAGTCGAGAAGACATGGAAACAGAGATCGGGCTCTTATTTTGCTTAATCAAATGATTGAAGATGCTCATATGGGAAAGCGGCAGTTTCTTAGTGGTCAGCTCTTTGCTTTCAACACAATTCTAGTCAGGAATATTTACGTAACCATGGCAATTGCATTATTTATTTGTTGCAACAGGCAAGCTTCACAATTTGGCGAGAGCTATTGCTGATGAAGAAACAGATAGGAATCATGCTGATGCTGCAATTAGAGATGGTTCATTTTATGACGTGAGGAGTATTCAAGGAGTTGATGTGAATGGGGTCCTTGGGCTAGGTTTTAGACCTCTGAAAGAGGTATCTACGACTCTTGAGGCTGGTGAAAGTGGTGCTACTTCTGCAAGCTATGATGTCCATGACACAAAAAAAGCACTTTTTCGCCCACTTGGTTTCAAGATCACTACATTCCTTTCTCAGTTCATCCTCCACATTGCTGCAATTGGTGACATTGTTGATGGGACAGATTCAACAGATGATTTTAACTATTTCTCTCTTGTTTACGAGTATCCCAAAGATGTTAGTTCGACCCCCCTTTTGCATTTATTTTTATTTATGGTTTAGAATCTATATCACTTTATTTCACTTCATTAGAATCTCTGCTGAAATTGATATAAAAACAAGTGGAAAAAATGTTGCCTTTGAAATCTCAGACGCTGTTCTATGTTCTGTATTCTTAAGTTAAAAGTGAGGACTAGGATGTCGGAGTATAAAGAAATTATTTGATTGTTATTCATGTATAGTTTATTACTTTTACATTTTGAAGGTATGTTAGGCATCTATAGTGTGATCTAAATTCATGACTCATGCATTTATTCTCATTTCCTTGCAGCTTTTAACGCGCCTGGTATTTGATCGGGGTAGTACCGATGCAGCAGGAAAGGCTGCAGAGATAATGAACTTAGATTTTGTTCATGAAGTTATTTCAGCATGTGTACCTCCCGTGTACCCGCCTAGATCTGGTCATGGTTGGGCTTCCGTTCCTGTGGTTCGAACTCTTCCTAAAACTTCTGCCAGGGGCAAGATCGCTTTACCAGCTAGAGAAGCTAAACCGAAGTTTTGTATTCATTCTGGAATTCCTGGAGTCCCATTATATCCCCTAAACTTGGATGTAGTTAAACACCTTGTGAAGTTATCTTCTGTCCGCGCTGTTCTTGCATGCGTGTTTGGAAGTAGCATGTTTTACCGTGGCAGTGATCCAGCCATTTCTAATGCCTTATATAATGACCTACTTCCAGCACCTGATGTTGATAGATCATTTTATGAGTTTGCTCTTGACCAATCAGAGAGGTTTATTTCAGCACTATGATATGCCAGCATTTTATATTGTTTTCCTCCAGTTGCTTATTTGTCTTCTTTCTGTTTTGGTAAACAGGTATCCTGCTTTGAATCGCTGGATTCAAATGCAAACTAACCTTCATCGAGTTTTTGAGGTAGCTATCACAAAAATACATGGATTAAATGATTCTGAAGATGAATCAGAAGCCACGGTCAAAATGAAGCGGGTTCATGAAAGTGAGTCTGAAACTGATTCGGAAAATGAGAATGTGGAAGTTCTCTCTGCTATTTCCTCACCAACACCTGATCTTAAAGAAAAACATTATGTATCTTCTGAAGCCTGGGATAAATCTCCGGAAACCGTATTCGTTGAAAATGATAACACTGCTTTCCTTTCTTTTGACTGGGAAAATGAAGGACTTTATGAGAAAGGCATTGAGAGGTATGATACTTTTGACTGTAATGTATTGAAGCAACTGTTTATTTAACCTCCTTTACACATTTTTTTGACTGTAAGATATCTCGAAACAAGGCTTGTTTCAGTTGTAAGAGAATTTGATAGAGCGAAATCCTCTAATCCTTATCCAACATTATCTATTCAAATTGGGATTCAGTTACACTAGAAGCATGACCTTCAGGGCTTAGAGTTTATTCTCCAGACATGATAAAATATCGGCATTCACTTTTGGGTTTGCTTTCCTTTTGTGTCTGGCATATAAAAGAAGCCTTTATGCAGTATGTTGTTTGTATTTCGATTTTTTTTTTTATTCAAATAATAGTTCTTTTACTAAATGGAGCATTATATTCGTTATATTCGATTTCATTATATTCGCTAACTTTGTGTTTTTAGATTAAAATATACATTCATAACTTTGACCTCGTACATGTCACCTCTTTAGTCAATTTATTTTTCTTGTCCTATATCTTTATTGTTCAACGTTGCACTTTGCCTTATTTGTTGTTCAGATTGATTGATGAAGGGAGATTGTCAGAAGCTTATGCTCTATCTGATCGTGTTTTGCGGAATGGAGCCTCAGACCGGCTGCTTCATTTGCTTATTGTACATGAAGAGAGCGATACCTCTTCAGAGCTGCCTCAAATTCCTTCAGGCCATCACATCTGGAGCAACAGTTGGCAGTATTGCCAACGCCTGAAGGATAAACAATTGGCAGCTAAACTTGCTCTGAAGTATGGATACTTAAACCATTTATTTAAGCATTATTTTAATAAAAAAACTTGGAGTTGACCATGTCCATTTTACTATTACAGTTTTTTAAGTTCATGTACTTGATTTTTCAATCTGTCCTTATAACTAGATTTTCCTTTTCAGCATAATATTAGTACAATGATTTCATGGGCGATATAAATGTGTGTTTCACATATTGTCTTTTCCAGATATTTGCACAAATGGGATCTGCAACCAGCTTTGGATATTCTTACAATGTGCATTTGCCATTTACAAGCTGGTACTCCACTGAAGACGGAGGTAGTGCCATTTTTTACTTGCTTCTGAGAAGGATACTTTACACTGTATTTTTTTTCTATAAATTTTTTATGTTTGTTGTGCAGGTTGTTGAAAGGAGGCAGGCTCTTTATAGATATAAACGCATTTTAAGTGCAGATGACTTGTATTCTAGCTGGCAAGAGGTCATTTTTTGGTTGTATGTAAATACATGGTCTAAAAGAACATGAACTAGTTGCTAAAAACTATATCTTTAAACCGTCCTTGTCTTAGGTGGAGCATGATTTTAAGGAGGATCCTGAGGGCCTTGCACTTAAATTGGCTGAAAAAGGAGCAGTTTCTCATGCCTTAGAAGTGGCTGAAAGTTCAGGGCTTTCTGTTGATTTGCGTAGAGAACTTCAAGGTCGCCAACTTGTCAAGCTTCTTGCTGCAGACCCTGTTGATGGTGGGGGCCCTGCAGAAGCTTCGAGGTTTCTTTCTTTCTTCCGTGATTCTGATGATGGCTTGCCTGTGGCGATCAGTGCAATGCAGCTGTTGCCCGACCTTCGATCCAAGCAGCTTCTCGTATGTCATGGCAGTTTATATTTCCTTCATATTTTAAAGATCCATGAATATTGTCTTGTTTTATCTAGTAAATCTGTGTTTGCTTCCAACAAGGTGCACTTCTTTCTGAAGAGAAGTGGGAATTTAACGGATGTTGAGGTTTCCCGGTTGAATTCATGGGCTTTAGGCCTTCGAGTATTGGCTTCACTGCCATTGCCCTGGCAGCAAAGATGTTCATCTCTTCACGAGCACCCTCAATTAATTCTTGAAGTTTTATTGATGAGGAAACAGTTACAATCAGCTTCTCAGGTACAACTGATTATTATTGACCATCTGTTGCATGCTTGACTGCTGGTTTACTATTGGTTTTCATTGATTCTTTAGATTCTTAAAGAGTTCCCTTCGTTAGGAGACAATGGCATGATCCTTCTTTATGCTTCCAAAGCTATTGCTGTTAGCTTGAGTTCCCCTGCTAGGGAAACCAGAATTTCAGTTTATGGTCCCAAACAAAAGCCAAGGATGAAGACCAGTGCACCAACGCGGCCATCATTTAGTAATAGTTTGAGTCATTTGCAGAAGGAGGCTCGAAGAGCATTTACATGGGCTCCTCGTAACCCAGGGGACAAAGGTGCAGCAGCTACTGATACTCGTAGGAAGAGAAAGAGCTCTGGATTAACACAAACCGAAAAGGTGTCTTGGCGGACATCAGAAAGTCAAGAGGATCGTGCTTCTGTGTGTAGTACAGAGGGGCAAGAAAGGTTTCCAGCGTTATCAATTGCAGCTGAGTGGATGCTTACGGGTGATCTCGAAAAGGATGAGGTTGTGCGTTCTACACATCGATATGATACTGCTCCTGACATAATATTATTCAAGGTACATTGACACTGTGTTCTGGGCATTCCCCCAGAAACGGCTTCCGAGCATTTTGTTTTCCTTATATCTGTCATAGTTGATAGTTCATTTACATTTTTTTTTTTTCAAATATAGCCTCGTTACTCCTGTCGGATTTACCCTCTTTAACCTCTACCTATTTTGAAGTGTTATTCTCCTTACTTCTAGTGCTGTGAAATTAGTATAGGTTTATTATGACATCGTGATTTGTGATGATTTTAAATCAGCAGGATCAATTAATACACTTAGTTTACTGATGACCTCCAAGCTCTTTAACTGCTGTTTTATAAAATTATGTTAGGTGTGTTTTCATGGATTACGTAGAACTAATGTTACCAAGGCAAGCTAATTCTGACTTCTGTTTTCTTAAGGGGTTGCTTTCACTCTGTTCTGATGAAATGGCTTCGGGTAAGGGTGCTCTGGACTTGTGTGTTAATCAGATGAAAAATGTCTTGAGTTCCCAACAACTACCACAAAATGTATCTATGGAAACTATTGGCCGAGCCTATCATGCGACTGAAACATTTGTACAGGTATTTTGGTTAGGCATTTGTTTGAGAGAAATCAGTGATGCTCTCCACTTATTGAATACTCATTTGCCATACTGTAGGGCCTACTTTTTGCAAAATCCAAACTAAGAAAACTTGCCGGGACCAGTGATTCTGGTAACTCTGAAAAAGGTCGTGATACTGATGACACATCTTCTGATGCTGGAAGCTCGAGTTTGGGTAGTCAATCAACTGACGAGTTATCTGAAGCACTTTCACATGTTGATGTATGGCTAAGACGTGCTGAGCTTCTGCAAAGCCTTTTGGGATCAGGAATCGCTTGCTCTCTTGATGATGTTGCTGATACGGAGTCATCTGCACGCCTTAGAGATCGATTGATCCAGGAAGAACGATATAGTATGGCTGTATATACTTGTAAGAAGTGTAAGGTATGAAGTAACTAGTTATCGTTAACATTTATCCTGTTACACAAAATAAATGATTATTTTCTTCTATTACAGATCGAAGCCTTCCCTGTTTGGTATTCATGGGGCCATGCACTGCTTCAAATGGATCATTATGCTCAAGCTCGTGTGAAGTTCAAGTATGTGAAAGTTTTTTGTGGGCTGCTCGCTATGTGAATGACTATTCTGTCAATTTCTTATGTTATTTAGTTGGTTGACGCTCTCGTCCTTTGTTCCTTTTACGCATCTAATGTCAAAATGTACAGGCAAGCATTGCAATTACACAAAGGGGATGTTGGACCGCTGATCCTAGAGATAATAAATACAATAGAAGGCAGTACACCTGTTGATGTTTCTTCCGTTCGATCCATGTAAGATTGCAACAATACCTGAAGTTTAAATAATTTGAGCATGTATTCTGTCGTATATATTTTTATATTTTTTCCTCCTCGTTGTCCCTTTTATTTTATTTGGAGATTCAAACGTATGAGTCAGATTTGCTTCAATCCCTGAATAGGATAATGAATGTGTACCTTTTTTATCTGCCGAGATTTCTAAAACACGTGTTTCATTTGGCTTAATTGGAAATGGTTAATTAGCTAGTTTTTATTCTTTACTATGTAGGTATGACTATATGATGAAAAGTGAACCTTCAGCAGTGGATTATCCTCTTTCTGCTGATTCCTATCTCGAAGTGTTGTACATGCCTTCCGTATCTCCACGTTCTGAAAGATCAAGGAGGTTTCTAGAACCTTCAAGTTCATCACTTAGCTCGGATCTTGAAGATGTATTTGGCAGCAACCTGGATAATATAAGATACCTCGAATGTCTAAACTACTTGCAAGAAGTAAGAACTTGCATTCTCGTTCTCTTTACTTTTTTTTTGGCAATGGAATTATGTCAATCACGCAGAAAGCCACTAAAACTATTGAAATAGGATGAGCGAGATATTAAGATGTGAATTTTAAAACATATTTAGTTTGTCAGATTTTTTCAGCAATGATTTTGCCTCTTTCAAATTTTTTATAGCTAGCAGTTTATATTGTGGATGTTTGACTCATGTTGTTTCGTGTTGCATATCCTTTTATATGTCCAAATATGTGTAAGTGGTCGGAAAACTTCAAAAGATTTCTTATTCATGTATCTTCTGTTTTTTTTAATGCCAAAGTACTGAAAAGCATAATTGCTGAATTGCAGTATGCACGCCAACATGTGCTCGGCTTTTTGTTCCGGCATGGACGCTATAAAGAAGCTTGCTTGTTATTTCTTCCTGCCGATCCTGTTCCTCAACAATCATCTGTTAGTTCAGCTTCTCCCCAACGGAGTGATCCTTTGGCATCAGATTACGGAACAATTGATGATCTATGTGAATTTTGTGTTGGTTATGGTGCTATGGCTGTTCTGGAAGAAGTAATATTACTTAGGATGGAAAATATATATGATGAGCTTGTGACTCAGCACACTGCTGCAGCCGTCAACCGCATATGTCTTTATTGTGAAAGTCATAAGCACTTCAACTACTTGTACAAGTTCCTGGTATGTGTCTTGCTCTCAACCTTAAGTTTTGCTAAACCCTAAAGCTTGCTTTATACATGTTTTTCATATCACTTGTCTTTTGTTTTAAAAAAAAAAAAATATATCGTAGTTTATCCTTCATCTGGACACCACCCTACTAACAGCATATACTACGCATTCAATGAACACTTCAAAAAGAGTGCTTCTTTTCTTAGGGAATTCGATGCATTTTTCAGATTCTCATGGGATGGCTTATTCTTTCCTATAGTTGATTCCTTGATCCTCTATCTCTATCGTTTACTTTGACTATACATATGTGTAATTGCTCTCTTCTTGCACAGGTGATAAAGAGAGATCATGTAGCTGCTGGACTTTGCTGCATCCAGTTGTTTATGAACTCGGCTTCTCAGGATCTTGCTTTAAAGCACTTGGAAAACTCTAAGGTAGGCGTAATCTTCTGTTATCACTGCATGCCGTTTGTTAGAACGCATATTCATCTCGTTCTTTATTGTATGTAAAAGGGAATTCCACACTCAGTGGGGTTTATCATACAAAATGCATTGTCATCCTCATAGAGGTCGTTATGCATTGCAGTACTCTATAACGAAGTGACATTGTATTTGAGTAGGTGATCTCTTGGGTGGGTGGTGGCTATCTTCCTAATGTTGCATTGTAAATCTTATTATTGCTAGGCTCTGAAGCGATGCCCTGTTATCTAATTCGGTATATTTGCCTAATATCTTGGTTGCTTTTCATTTTTTTTTCTTTTCACAGTTGCATTTTGATGAAGGGCTGTCAGCCCGGTATAAGGGGGGAGATTCAGAAAAGCTCGTCTCGAAAAGTATGAGAGGCAAAAGTGCATCGGAGAGGCTAACGGAAGAAGGACTCGTCAAATTTACTTCCCGTGTTTCCATTCAGGTAAGTATTTGAGATGATGATTTGTTTTAATTGAATCGTCCAACTTGCATGCGTTTTAACAGTCTCGACATTAAGTGGGCATTTTCTTATATTAAGGTTCTGTTTTTGTTTCTGCTACTAATTCTCAAAAATCACTTCAGAAGCTGTGAAAAACATTACATCACTTT
The DNA here is from genome assembly GCA_000441915.1 of Genlisea aurea. Taxonomy (NCBI): domain Eukaryota; kingdom Viridiplantae; phylum Streptophyta; class Magnoliopsida; order Lamiales; family Lentibulariaceae; genus Genlisea; species Genlisea aurea. The sequence goes on along the minus strand of KE527510.1, from coordinate 974 downwards.
TCTGAGAATTACAAGTACATTATTATCCGTCTGCGAAACATTTTAATACCTACGAAACATTTTCTTATTATCCGTCTACGAAACCCTGTTCTCTCCATCGTACTGCATCTCTTGAATACCGTCGCTTAGTATTTAAATTGATGTTTTGCAGATAGATATTGTAAAAACATTCAATGATGTAGAAGGGCCACAATGGAAACACTCCATTTTCGGCAATCCGAGTGACCCCGAGACTTTCAGGTATACGATTCTTCAATGTAATCGTATTATCTCTTGCTTCAACGCCTGCACTGAGAAGGCCAAAATTCTTAATGGTGAGTGTAGGAGAAGATGCAAAATCGCAGAAACGTTAGCTGAGAAAAACTTCGATCTGGCTTTCAGAATAATTTATGAATTCAACCTTCCAGGTAAGAAATGTAAATAGAATCATCTTTCATCATGTCAAGTGGAGGTTACATTTTTTTATTTTTCTCCTCTCTGTGTTTTTTCGGATTTTTTAACAGCCGTCGACATTTATGCCGGAGTTGCAGCATCACTTGCAGAAAGAAAGAAAGGAGGTCAACTAACTGAGGTTCTCAAAAACATCAAGGGGACCATCGATGACGACGATTGGGATCAGGTTAATTAAAACAACTCACCAGTTTTTCGAACTTCAGAGAAATTCCATGTTTTTAACACCCAGATTCGCAGGTTCTCGGAGCAGCAATCAACGTGTATGCGAACAAGCATAAGGAGCGACCCGATCGCCTCATCGACATGTTAACTAGCAGCCACAGGTTAGGAGGCGGCATACCCTTGAATGTGTGTGTGGTTTTGTGTGAAAAATCATAAGCAGCTATCTTGATAATAAGCCAATTCCCCCACAGGAAAGTACTTGCTTGTGTGGTGTGCGGGCGGCTAAAGAGTGCATTCCAGATCGCGTCGAGGAGCGGAAGCGTTGCCGACGTTCAGTACGTCGCCCATCAGGTCGGTCG
>KE527500.1:0-16460 GCA_000441915.1 Genlisea aurea | reverse complement strand
TTTTTTTTTTTTTTTTTTTTTTTAACTTTTTTTTTTATCAGGAACGATTTACTCGTTGATAACCGTTGCTCTTCTATGTGTACATATAATTTTTCTGGTGTATTTAGTGTTCGTATAGCGTGTAGGAGTTCAGATGTTCCGAATTGAGCAAGTGTGGTTGTGTTTGCAAGGGATGGATTATCTCGGGATTCTTCGATGTCTTCAACACTCGGGTTAGGTGTTTGTGGGATGTATTTATCGTGAATAATCTTCGTAAAATTGTTTCCTCTAGTTGGATGCCGTGCGGGTGGTTACTAATTTGATTGTTACTTGCGGGTACTGGATTATGCTTGTCCTTGATAACGAGAAGGGTGTAGGAGTTCTTTTCTGTTGGTTAGGGTTTTAGATTTTTAAGTGTATATATTGCATATACAGCATGGCTATGGCTAATGCTTCTCAATCTATTCGATACATTGGCCATGTGACAGCCACGGGCTCTGGAAATCTGGAAGAACTCAACAGAATACTCGCTGATCTCTCTGTCCGGGGGAACCCAAAGGTTCAGAATTGTAGTTTTGCTGTTTGATAATAAGAGATTGAGGAAAAAATTGGTGTATTGAATTTTCATTTGAAATCGAATTGATTTCTGAATATTCGTTGTTCCTCTCCATGCCATATCACTGTGGGGAGTTTCTTTTTCGAATGTGGGTGCTGAAAGTCATTCTGAGGGCAAATCTTTTAGAATTAAGATATTTGATTTATTGCATTCTATGAGTTCGGATGCTCAGACTTCTTATCCCTCTTCCATTTTCTGATACTTTTGTCTAAAATACCACCTTCCGTAGCATTGGTTTGGTTTAGGCTATTTAGAATATATTGTCTTCGGATTTTTGCTTCTGGAGGTTTTCTTCTAGTTAAATTTTGTATGCATGCTTTCTTTTTTTAGTAGTTATTTTAACTATTGTTACGCTCCAGATTTATGTATTGTTATTTTTTCAAATGATAATTATGTTCAGGATGGGGCTGCTGCATCATTGAGAAGGCATGTTGAGGAGCAAGCCCGAGACCTCAGTTGGGAAGCATTTTCTCGTTTCATGGATCAGTTATATGATCGAATTACAAACCTTTTAGAAAGCAATGAAGTTTCCGAAAATCTGGGTGCATTGAGGGCCATCGATGAGCTTATTGATGTTGGGATTGGGGAAAATGCTGTTAAAGTTGCCAAAATTTCTAGTTACATACGAACTGCATTTGAGGCTAAACGTGAATCTGAAACCTTACTTGTTGCCAGTAAAGTTCTTGGGCATTTGGCAAGAGCTGGAGGAGCAATGACTGCCGATGAAGTGGAACAGCTGGTATGTGGAGTGTCTCCTTGTGCTGGTTTCATGTGGTTCAATGTTTTCCATCTTCTTAATAATTCTATACTCAGGTGAAAATTGCATTGGATTGGCTTCGTGAGGATAGAGTTGAACACCGTCGGTTTGCTGCTGTGTTGATTTTAAAAGTATGTTTCTTTTTTAGTCCTTTCTCTCTGAACACCGTATTAGCATTTCTAGATTGATTGTCAGAGCTTAAGTTTTTTGAGACGTGTGTTGAATTTATTTTTGACAGGAATTGGCGGAAAATGCTTCGACAGTATTTAATGTGCATGTTCCTGAATTCGTGGAAGCTATTTGGGTTGCCTTGCGGGATCCAAAGTTGGAGATTCGGGAGTGGGCAGTTAAGGCGTTGCGTGCTTGTCTCAGAGTCATAGAGAAACGTGAGACTCGTTGGCGTGTGCAATGGTATGTCTGGTTTAATTGTGATCTGCAAAGTGTTCCCCTTGGTAGTTTATGATCAACTTTTATGATCACTTTTATAATCTGTTCTCGTTTGTGCTTTTAGCTTTTTCTCTTGGTAGTTTAAGATTTCTATTTTTTTAGTTTCATGTTTTGATTGTTGCAAATACATTAAAGAAAAGAAATACATGTTTTGATTCAGACTTGTTCTCCTTGAGTTGAGGCTGTCTGTCTTTCGTGACACTTCAATTTTTATTTTTTTTTTCTAATTGGAGTTTAGTCATATGCTATCCTTCAATCTTTCAAAGCACCTAGGTTATTTTCTTATTATGTTTGTTGTGTGTACTTGCCAACTAGTCTAATGAAGATATAATAGTTGGAACAACTGGTGCCATTTCAAAGTGGTATTTCCTATATATTGTTTTCTGACTGATGCTAATGACAGGTACTATCGCATGTTTGAGGCTACACAAGATGGTTTGGGTAAGAACGCCCCTGTGCATAGCATACATGGTTCTCTTCTTGCAGTTGGCGAACTGCTAAGGTAGAGATCTTGGTTATCTGCATTTCCTGTTTTTCCAGATTTTCTGTTCTGTGCTTGAAAGTGGTTAAGGTATGTACTACCTTGTTTGAGCTCATTAATTGAGGGGATATTGCTGTTATTGCAGGAATACAGGTGAATTCATGATGTCTCGGTACAGAGAAGTTGCTGAGATTGTTCTCCGATATCTCGAGCATCGGGACCGACTTGTTCGTCTAAGCATAACCTCTTTGCTACCTCGAATCGCCCATTTTTTACGTGACCGTTTTGTAACGAAGTATCTTTCTGTGAGTTTCTTTTTCTCTGCATTTATTAATAACTATCTCGTCATCGAGAAATGATCATCTGTGATTTTGAAATTTGACTGATAGATATGTTGGAATGCAGATTTGCATGAAACATATACTTCATGTTCTTAAAATACCTGCGGAAGCACCAAGTGGTTTCATTGCCCTGGGGGAGATGGCTGCTGCTCTGGATGGTGAACTAACCGCTTATCTGCCGACAATAACAGCTCACTTGCGTGATGCGGTATGAGATAGATGCTTAGTGCAGAACTGAATTGCTTGGGCCTTGTCTTCTTGCAGTACATTTTGCTCTGTACAATTATGCATCGTTGTTTGATCTCTACCACGTTAATGCATAATCAGTCAAACCGTTCCCACTGTTTCATCCTCCATCCCTGGCTGAAATAACATTTAGTTTTACCTTAATTACCATCATTGTTTCCCTATTTTTTGCTCTATTTATTCATTATTTTTTTGTTCGTCCTGCTTTTCTGAAATATTTGTTTTCCAATGCTTTCATCATGTTTTTATAAATTTCATTATTATGGTATTAATAAAAATCCATTTTTATTAAGCAAGGTTTATATTGATTTAAGAGTTTGAATAATCTTTTCAGAATTATATTTGCTTCCATGAATTTCTCTATGTCGTCTTATTGTATGAATAAGGTTGGATTTTTGTTTTAGATTGCTCCTCGTAGAGGCCAACCTCTGATGGAGGCTTTGGCTTGTGTTGGAAATATTTCAAAAGCAATGGGACCTCCTATGGAGCCACATGTGCGTAGTCTCCTCGATGCAATGTTTTATTCTGGATTATCCACCAGCCTTGTGGAAGCACTTGAAAACATAACAGCCAGGTGAATTTTAAGGTCATATGTATGAATTATCCTTGATATTTATGGAGTTGTCATTGTGGCATTTTTCTCTGGTATTCAGCATTCCATCACTGCTTCCAACCATTCAAGCTCGTTTACTTGAATGTATTTCTGGAGCTCTCTCTCGAAATGGACCAGGGCAGTCCAGGTCTATCGTGCCAATTACTCGTACTAATAGTACAGCAGCCACTTTGCAAGTATATGAGCTCAGTGGATCTGCTCTTGTTCAACTAGCATTACAAACTCTTTCCCACTTTAATTTTAAGGTAACTTGCTTCTCTTTCTCAGTTTTTGGCTCTTATTTATATCTCTGCTGATAAAAATATTTTCTTCAGGGTCATGATCTTCTTGCATTTGCTAGAGAATCCGTTGTTATATTTCTAGAAGATGAGGATGGATGTACTCGAAAAGATGCAGCGTTTTGTTGTTGCAAATTGATGGCTAATTCCGTTTCCGGAGTCACTTCTACACAGTTTAGTTCTAGCAGGTCAAGTCGTGCAAGTTGGAAGCGACGCCGTCTTGTGGAGGAGGTTTGGTCTTGTCTAAACTGCTGCAATTCTCTATTTGCTTCTCTCTGAATTTGGTGCCTTAATTACCATCCATGCACTATATGCGCTCCTTTTTATCTTATCTTGCCTTTTTTATGCCTAATGTAACTAGAGCATCACATATTGTGTTGACGAAGAAATGATCTGTTTAATTGATGCAGAATTCAACACTTTTAGAAAATGAAATTAGCCATTGATGATCACATTTTAGACAATGTTTACTTGTGATGAATAGTTTAGGGTTTAGATTGACTCGTGTGTTTGCTTCCATACTCATCGGGAAAGATATATCATCATCGGGAAAGTTTATGATCAATTTTTGGGGTACCCCACAATTTGATTTTACTGGCTTCTACTTTCCCTTGCATATTAGTGACGCCATTTTCTTGTGTAGATTGTTGAAAAGCTTCTTGCCACTGCTGTTGCTGATGCGGATGTTACAGTTCGCCAGTCCATATTTTTTTCTTTGCGTGAGAGTAGAGAATTTGATGATTTTCTGGCTCAGGCTGATTGTTTAACTGCAATTTTTGCTGCTTTAAATGATGAGGTTAGTTGCTCTGTGCCTTGTATTTCTAATTTTTGATCATATTCGTTCTGCGTTGCATTCCTAGATTATTTCCTAATTTCTTGTCAATACTGTTTCTCTTTAGGACATTGAAGTTCGTGAGCATGCAATTTATGTTGCTGGAAGGCTATCTGGAAAGAATCCAGCATATGTTCTTCCAGCTCTCCGCCGTCACCTCATTCAGTTATTAACTTATCTAAAACAAAGGTATCTCTGAATCAATTCAATTGTGCTACCTTCTTAAATATCCCTTCTGTTCGTAATTGATGAATAGATTTAGTTTCTTTTCTCACTCCGCTGTTGTTTATTGTCATTAGTGCTGACAGCAAATGCAGAGAAGAAAGTGCAAAATTGTTAGGGTGCTTGATTCGCAACTGTGAGCGATTAACAATTCCATATATCGCACCAATACATAAGGTTTGATATTTTCCTTTATGCTATCATTATTGGGTAATGAGCTTTTTTTTTTTAATAAATGCTATGCAAATTTATCAGGCACTTGTTGCTAAACTCAGTGAAGGAACTGGAGTAAATGCAAATAATGGAATCATAAGTGGGGTTCTTGTAACAGTTGGGGATCTTGCCAGAGTTGTGAGTATTTCCTTCATTTACTTATGTTATCTTTTGTACTTGTGCCGTTGTCATTTATGGTTGTCTACATATAGAATGTTGGTTTGGAATTGGAAAGTTTGAATCTTACTCCTTTTTCAGTTTTAGAAAAGGTATAAATTGCATTTTTTGGCCATTTAGATTATTAAATATTAGATGGCAGGCTGGCAGCATCACATGGGGGTAGCAAGGGGTGAAAATTATCAACATTTTGTTGTACCATATGCATGTGAAGTTGTATAGAAAACATGCTTCAGTTTCAATTATGTTGGACAGTTACATGTTTGCAAACTGATTCTTGTTGATCACTTGTTTTTTACTCAGGGTGGCTTTGCTATGAGGCAATATATCCCCGAACTGATGCCGTTAATAGTTGAAGCTCTTCTAGATGGTGCGGCTGCCATCAAACGTGAAGTGGCTGTTACCACTCTTGGTCAAGTTGTGCAAAGCACAGGGTATATATATATATATTTTTAACAGAAGTTTTATTGATGTCCAAAAGTTAGGAATGTAGGAATACAAGTAATATTTCAACATTCCTATCTCACATTATTTGTGGTTTACTCTTGATCATTTTTTTATTTCATATAATTCCTTTTTGAGTCACATTATTGACTTGTCTGACTTCTCTGGTTGTATTTTACAGTTATGTTATTACTCCATATACTGAGTACCCACTATTGCTTGGGTTGCTTCTTAAATTGCTCAACGGTGAACTAGCATGGTCCACCAGACGTGAAGTCTTGAAGGTATTGTCTTTGAATTGATTAGTGTGCATTATGTTTGTATGTTCCATATCATTCATTTCAATTGTGATTGCTCAGGTTCTTGGTATTATGGGAGCTCTAGATCCGCATGCTCATAAACGAAACAAACTTAGCTTACCTGGGTCTCATGGGGAAGTTGGCTGCTCCAGTGGGGATCCGGGTCAGCATATTGGATCAATAGAAGGACTACCCATGGATCTGTGGCCATCTTTTGCAACATCTGAAGATTACTACTCCACTGTGAGAATTTGAATATGGGATTTTTATTGTGTCTAATGACTTATTTTTTTTGTTGGGATGCTTAACCCACTTTTTCTTTTATTCTGATTTGGTTCAGGTTGCTATCAGCTCCCTTATGAGAATTTTTCGAGATCCCTCACTTTCTAGTTACCACCAAAAGGTGGTCGGGTCTCTCATCTTCATATTCAAGGTTGCGTGTTTTGGCGGTTGCTTTTTGTACAACAGTGGAGAATTTTTCTACAATCTATTTTTTTTTCACTCCACTGTGTCTGCTTACTGAAATTTCTTATAATAACATTGCCTTTTTTTTGTTTTACTGCGAGATTAGTCCATGGGCCTTGGCTGTGTTCCTTACTTGCCCAAGGTGAGCTTGTCTTTTTCTTGCTATGTAGCACTACTTGTACAACTATTATTATCTTGGGACGACAAAGTTGTGAATGATGTGCTTACCTTATTCCTGGATAAGTGTAGCTATGATTCCTTTCTAAATTGTTTTCAGTGCTAGTTGCATAGCCATATTCATATTCTCTCGCTCCATAAACTGAGCTGCCTTCTACATTGAATCGTTTACTGAGTTAGGTTTGCGATTAATTGAAAAGCTTAGACAGTATCACATTAGATTTAAGTCTGACAGAAGATTTTGAGCAGCCATATGAAAATAATTTTTTTGTTTATTGTATTTCCTGCGTAAACCCTTTTCCTGGATTCCATTAGGTCTTGCCGGAGCTGCTGCACACTGTCCGAACATGTGATGATAACCTTAAGGAGTATATAACATGGAAACTTGGAACCTTAGTCTCTATTGTTCGGCAGGTATGCACACTTCGCTTTTTTCTGCTAACTTTGTTTGATCATGCCATGAGCTAAATATTCATTTTCTTTATTTTTAGCATGTTCGCAAATATCTGCCAGAATTGTTCTCTCTAATATCGGAATTGTGGTCATCCTTTAGTTTGCCTGTTGCTAATCGGCCTGCATATGGATCTCCGGTAAATTGGCTTCTTCTATTTAGATTGTTTTGTTGATAATACATGTTTAATAATACTTCCTGTGCAGATACTCCATCTACTTGAGCAACTTTGCTTGGCCCTCAATGATGAGTTCAGGACTCATCTTCCTTTTATCTTGCCATCCTGCATTCAAGTCCTAACAGATGCTGAGAGATTTAAAGACTACACCTACGTAATTGATATTCTCCACACACTCCAAGTTTTTGGGGGTACACTTCTCATCTTTCTGGCGTCTATTTGTTTGGTTTTCCTCGTGAAATGATGGATTTTTGGTTGATATATAGGAAATTTGGATGAGCATATGCATTTACTTCTTCCAGCATTGATTAGGATCTTTAAATTGGATGCCTCAGTTGAAGTGAGGCGTGCTGCTGTAAAAACTCTTACTAAATTGATTCCTCGAGTGCAGGTTGTGCTTTGAAAGATATACTCTATTCACTTATTTCTTCTTCACATCTCTGGTTAAGTATGCATCACTCCTTTTCACTTTTCTTATTTCACCAGGTAACGGGTCATATATCGACTCTTGTCCATCATCTAAAACTCGTTTTGGATGGGTATGATTTCCCTTTCTCTTTTCTTGTGAACAATCTAACCATTACTGGTTGGATGTACTGATTTAAATAATCAAGCATTGAGAGAGAGAGAGAGAGTAGGCACTAGCGATTTGTGGGCTGTCTGATTATCAGGATAATTGTAGAATTTAAGGTGGTTAGTATGATTTTCACTGGTGAACTGTTAGACAGCTTTGAAGGCCCCACTGAAAGTTGACTTTTCTCTTTTGTGATTTTGCTCCAACTAGTATAGGATTTTCTTGAATTGTCTGTGACAGTGTCTGTTGCATTACCAAACTTTAGTCTAAAAAGTGAAGGAAAAAAAAAAAAATTCAAATGGTTTTGTTTCTAGTCTGTTGTATCTATTTTTGCGATTTTTTTTTTCAACTTAAGTGCAGATTTGAGATAGTGCACACTTAAATAAATTTATCAGCTTAATTTTGTATGAATATTGTGTTGCAGGCGAAATGATGAGCTTAGAAAGGATGCCGTTGATGCCCTCTGCTGTTTGGCTCGGGCCGTTGGAGATGACTTCTCCATTTTTGTTCCATCTATTCATAAGCTTTTAGAGAAGCATCGTCTCAAGGTATTTATTTTATGTGGTTGCATAACATTCATTCCCGTAATCATTAATACACCAGGCTTTCTGGTTGTTAAACAATCTTATATGTTTTTATTCCTCAGCATAGGGATTTTGAAGAAATTGAAGGCCGCTTGGAAAGGAGGGAACCCTTGATTCTTGGAAGTTCCGGATCTCAGAAACCAAATTGCCAACTTCCTGTGGAGGTAATCAGTGATCCGTTAAGTGATACAGAGGATAATGAAAGCAGAGTTGATCCACTGAGGCCTCATCAGGTACGTTAGTTTTTTTTTCTCCATAACTAGTCCATTCTTGTGCGCCCTGAAAGTTATGATATATTGATTAATTTTTTTCTCCATATCTAGTCCTTTTTTTTTTTTGGTGTAGTAGAATCATAAGTAGCCTGTCCTTGCTGAAATGATAAAAGTACTACAATTTCATTGTATCGCGAGAGTGTGATTCCATTAAGAAATTATTTGGTTATCTTTTTTTTTTTAATTTTGAAGGTTAATGACTCGCGATTACGAGTTGCTGGTGAGGCTTCACAGCGCAGTACAAAGGAGGACTGGGCAGAGTGGATGCGGCATTTTAGCATTGAATTATTGAAGGAATCCCCATCTCCTGCTTTAAGAACATGTGCTAAGCTTGCCCAGCTCCAGGTAATTTCTATCACTTTTGACCTATCAAAATTTAATGCATTTATCCTAGTAAGATTTCTGAAAATTATTTCCTCAATCTGAATGCTTGTTTTGTTCGATCTTAGCCTTCTGTTGGTAGGGAACTCTTTGCAGCTGGTTTTGTGAGTTGCTGGACACAACTGAATGATGTTTGCCAAAGACAGCTTGTACGGAGCTTGGAAATGGCATTTTCATCTCCTAACATACCTCCTGAAATTCTTGCCTCACTGTTGAATTTGGTATATACGCTTTTTCTTTTAAACTGTACCTTTTATAGTCTTCATTACTTGGTATAAGCTTTTTAGTCTTAGAAATAGAGTCAATGTTTTTGTATTTTCTGATAATGGTTGCAATCATGATTTAAGCCAGTTGGATCATATTTACTTTTGTTTTCATGATAATATTATGCCAATAAGTATGCTTTACGATATTTTCAGGCTGAGTTCATGGAACACGATGAGAGACCCCTCCCCATTGATATACGTTTGCTTGGTGCGCTTGCAGAAAAGGTTGTGATTTTCTGTAGCAACGGAATTGTTGATCTAGTAATGCCGAATTAAATGCAATTACTCTGAATGGGAAGGCGAATTTTATTAAGAGTAGTAATGTGTATAAAGAATTTGCATAAACAATTCCTAATTAGTTCTGTTGATGATAATTGCCATTACTCCTAATACTCTATGTGTTTGTGTGACAGTGTCGTGCGTTTGCTAAGGCTTTACACTACAAAGAGATGGAATTTGAGGGGGCACAATCGAATAGAATGGATGGAAACCCAGTGGCTGTTGTTGAAGCTCTTATTCATATAAATAATCAATTACACCAACACGAGGTTGGTGTATCTCCTTTCTGGCATATCTAATTCATTTTGCAATTTTGCTTTGCAACCTCTGATGAAATTATGAACTGCCGTACTTCTGTATGCACAGGCTGCAGTGGGGATCCTAACGTATGCTCAACAACATTTAGCTGTTCAGCTAAAAGAGTCATGGTAAGATTCTGCAAGTAAAGTCATGTCCTGAGGAGGATAGTGGCAATTTACTCAATAAATATTTTGTTATGTCTTTGAAATTTGTATTGTTCAGGTATGAGAAATTGCAGCGTTGGGATGATGCTTTAAAAGCTTATACCATTAAGGCATCTCAAGCTCCAACACCTGCTCTTACTTTGGATGCAACACTAGGTGTGTGGTATTGGTAGTAGAGTTGGGTAACATTTTTTCCGAGCTTTTCTTTTTTCCTAAGGCAGTTCTTGATGAATATGGCATGTTGTGAGCTATTTCATTCATTTGGTGCATTTACCGAACTTAGGATATCATGCCATTTTATTTTAATCGTAAATTTTTTTTTTTTTGTAACATATTGTACATGCTAATACCTTTTTTAAAAGTTTCCCTTGCAGATCACTTATTTGTTGGTTTTTTTTTTTGGTTTGTAACTGAGAAATCTTTGGTGTCATTAAGGGCGGATGAGATGCCTTGCTGCCCTTGCTCGATGGGAGGAGCTCAATGACCTTTGCAGGTTGAATTGGACGTCAGCTGACCATTCTTCCAGATTGGAAATGGCACCAATGGTGAGCATTCAGCTAATTACTTTTCTCCCATCATGTGTTTTATTTAAATTTACATACACGTGAATGTTTTCTAATTCCTGGAACTTCTTGAAATTTCTGTGTCGATTCTGAATATGCATGCTTGTTTATTATCATTCTGAGCAGGCCTTTCTAAATATCATTCACTATATCAATTATTCGATATATCTGTATTTTATAGTATGACAGTTTGACTTTTCCTAGCAGTAAAAATGGAATTCTCAACCTGATGCGTAGTAGCCTTTCTAATTGTCTCACTTTTGTTCTCTTACTCCAGGCTGCAAGTGCTGCCTGGAACATGGGTGATTGGGAACAAATGTCCGATTATGTTTCTAGATTGGATGATGGAGATGAAAGCAAGCTTCGTGCTTCGGGTAGTAATGCAGCTACCGGTGATGGGAGCAGCAGTGGGACATTCTTCAGGGCTGTTCTAATGGTTCGTTGTGGGAAGGTAATGCTTAAATTTCTTATAGTTTATGGTATCCATTTTACTCACACTATTCTGTTTTATAGTACGATGAAGGACGTGAGTTCGTTGAGAGAGCACGAAAATGTCTGGCAACAGAAGTCGCTGCTTTGGTCTGTCTCCTTGTCTTAAATTTTACAAGTTTGGGCCATTTTGCTTACAATATATTGATATATATTTAATGTGTGTTTGGCTTTGTTTTCTCTACCAATCCTACTTTGTTCGTGTCATTCTTCATTCTGTTTGTGAAAAATAGTATGGAAAATAAACACGGATCAATTCTTTTCTAGTTATTCTTCCATGACTTTTTTTTTGTTTTTTTGGAAACGTTCATGATATTTTCCATGGCATGTTTTCAATCATTTACTTAGTGGCTACTTTTCATGTAGACCTGATTCCATGACAGATAGGTGTTATTATCTGAATTTTCTGTGTGGGCTGTTAGTTGCACTCATTTCAGCACATAAAAATCCATGAAATTGATGTGATGACTGTACTTCTGTTTAGGTTCTTGAAAGTTATGAGCGTGCATATAGCAATATGGTTCGCATTCAGCAACTCTCTGAATTAGAGGAGGTATGTATCTACCCAATAACTATTTGACTTGAATGAATTGAGTTTGTCATCAGTTCAGAGTTAGCAACTGCAATTAGCTGTGTGTTGAACCTTTGACCTTAGGTAATCGATTATCGTACACTTCCTGGTGGTAATCCTGTAGCAGAAGAACGAAGGGTTCTAATTCGCAATATGTGGAATGAACGAATTAGAGGTGCAAAAAGGAATGTAGAGGTATTGTTTTCCTTCAACCTTTTATCCTTATAGTATTTTCCCTTGTTGAGAACTGACATGACATATAGGGATGATACTTCTATGAACTTTTGTTGAGGATGGTCAATGTGTGATAGATATGAATAAAAATGTGTTTCATGATAAGAGGAGATCCCTATGGATCATCTAATATTGAGTTTCTTGCTCCAGGTTTCATTTGCACATGAACGAATTTGTTGTTTCTTGATATTCCACATAATTCGTGTTGAGGATATCCCTATCTTATTGCATGAATAGGTTTAAAAAATAATTCATGTTAATGCAGAATGCATGTATGCACATGTTTTTTGCCCTTTTTTCAGTCCCATTCTCCATGAAAGTTAATGCCATCCGTCTCTATAATTGAAGTCTTTCCTTTTAATTCTTCCAGGTATGGCAGGCAATCTTGGCCGTTAGATCTCTCGTTCTGCCGCCTACTGAAGATGCCGAAACATGGATAAAGTTTGCCTCTTTATGCCGTAAAAGTGGCAGGATTAGTCAAGCTAGATCAACTCTGACGAAATTGTTACAGGTTTGCGATGGTCATTAGTTATAATATATAAAGTTCGTAAATGAAACCATTAACCCTATTTGTAACCTTGAACCCTAAACTAGATACTACACCATAAGGGTTAGAGTATGGCAGGTTGGATAAAATATGTATTGTTCATGTTTAAAATTGGATAGGATAAAGTTAAACTGAAGTTAGTGTTAGGATGCATAATATTGAGTGGGAGAAAATAATCCCAGGTCCCCCTAGGATATCCTACAATCTTAGGACTTTCTGGGATAAAATAATTCATCCAGATTATTTAATCTAAATAATTGTTCATTTGCTATTTTAATGTCGTGCAGTTTGATCCTGAAAGTACTCCGGAGCACATAAGATATCATGGGGATCCTCAAGTAATTCTGGCTTATCTGAAATATCAATGGTCACTTGGAGAAGATCATAGGCGCAAAGATGCCTTCAAGAGGCTAAAGGTATGCTACAGATGAACGTTTTTAGTAGAGTTGTGATCTTTTTCAGTTTCATTTATGGAAATGTGATTTTTTTTTTTTTTGCTGCTGATATGGTCTTTGCTTTATCTATTTTGGTTTGCAATCTTTTAGGAGTTGGCGATGGACCTCTCAAGATATTCTGTTTCTCAGCAACCTGCATCCTCTGGAGTGGCGGCTTTCTGTAGCACACCCCTTGTTGCCCGAATTTATCTCAAGCTGGGAACTTGGCAGTGGGCACTGTCACCTGGTTTAGACGATGAATCAGTTCAAGGCACTGAATAATTCTCCTTCACTACTCAGTTTCTAATTCTGTGTTGTCTGTTTCATTTGTTAGTTCTAGTGAATCTAATTGGAAATTTATGGTCTCAGAAATTCGGGATGCATTTGGCAACGCAACTCATTATGCTGCAAAATGGGCAAAAGCTTGGCATAAATGGGCACTTTTTAACACAGCAGTTATGTCGTACTATACATTGAGGGGTTCCTCAAGTGCTGCTGCGCAGTTTGTTATTGCTGCAGTCACTGGGTATTTTCACTCCATAGCTTGTGCTGGACATGCTAAAGGTGTTGATGATAGTCTGCAGGTATCGTCCAGTGAAAATGCCAATGATAGTTTTTAAAATCTGCCTTGCAATTTTTGTTATTCTTGCTACCTTACGGAATTTGTGATACTTATTTGCACAGATTGAATTGATCAGCTAGTTTTTTATGTTTCCTTATGTCTTCTCGGTGTTATTATTTTACGGTGTAGTATTGCACTGTACTGATTGCAATTACTGGTGCAGGATATTCTTCGTCTCCTGACTTTGTGGTTCAACCACGGTGCTACAACAGAAGTTCAGGTGGCATTGCAGAAAGGATTTTCCCTTGTGAATATAAATACATGGTTGGTGGTTTTGCCACAAATAATTGCTCGGATACATTCCAACAATTATGCTGTTAGAGAACTCATACAATCACTTCTAGTGCGAATTGGCCAGAGTCACCCACAGGTTTCTTTTCATGTGTTCTTCTTTTTTTTCATAGGCATGCCTTTTAGCAAAATAAGAAATTGTCTTTACTTATTCACCAATAGCCGGCCTCACGTCCTGTGGTGAGAAGGCTTGATGTTATTGACCCGTGACTGATGAATTTCACTCTGCAGGCTCTTATGTATCCCCTCCTTGTGGCCTGTAAATCTATCAGCAAACATCGGAAACAAGCTGCTCAGGAAGTGGTTGATAAAGTCAGACAACACAGTGGGGTGTTAGTGCATGAGGTAAAAATATTTTTACTGTTGAAGCTAGTTTGTGGGGGTGTTCGTGTCCTTTTTATTTTCTTTATTTAATTGATGAAGTGTATGTTTTAACCATGAAGGCCCTGCTTGTGTCAACTGAGTTGATCAGAGTAGCAATTCTATGGCATGAAATGTGGCACGAGGCTTTAGAAGAGGCTAGCCGCCTATATTTTGGAGAACATAATATTGAAGGGATGCTGAAAGTTTTAGAGCCATTGCATGAAATGCTTGAAAAGGGGGTAATGAGAAACGACACTACGAACAAAGAGAAAGCCTTCATTCAGGTATTTCATCTTTCACACATCAAATGATTGGATGGATCTCTCTTTGTCCTCATAGCACACTTTCTTCCCGGCTCTGTTGTATTTTATCAGGCATATCGTCATGAACTTTTGGAGGCGTATGAATGTTGTATGAAGTATAAAAGAACTGGGAGAGATGCAGAACTGACCCAGGTAAATTCTTGGAAGCATGCTAACATCTTGATTACATTGGCATTTGGTGATTTACAAACTTCCCTTGGGTGGATTTCTTATACAGCTGTCACTTTATTTTAGCCATCTTATTTTCTTTTGAAAAACTATGCTATTTCTTATAAATCTTATTCAGAATATTTAATTTTCGGGCAGGCTTGGGATATCTATTACAATGTATTTAAACGGATAGACAAGCAACTTCAAACTCTCACCACTTTGGAGTTACAGGCAAGGAACAACTTTCTTTTGGTTCTGCTTTTATAATTTTAATAAGTTTAAACCCTTTTTCTCCCTTTTTTCCTCTTGGTAACTGCTATCTGGATATAACCCTTTTTTTAAAAAAATCTAGAATGTCTCACCTGAACTACTGGAGTGTCGTGATCTGAAATTGGCTGTCCCTGGAACTTATAAAGCAGGCATGTCAGTTTATTGACTCGGTCCTTTTATAAAATCATTTTATGTTAAGATGAGCCTTTTCTGAATTTTTTTATTTTTTTCTGATTCTTCCTCAGATTCACCAGTGGTGACAATCGCTTCATTTGCTCCCCAACTAGTTGTCATCACATCCAAACAACGACCTCGGAAGTTAACTATTTATGGAAGTGATGGAGAAGAATATGCTTTCTTGCTGAAGGGGCATGAAGATTTGCGCCAGGATGAGCGTGTCATGCAGGTCTTATGGATAACTTCTCTGCCTCTGCTATTGTATTACGATTTTATAATTATCATACTGAAGAGTTTTATTCCACCAGCTCTTCGGCTTGGTTAATACCCTGCTTGGAAACTCTAGAAAGACCGCTGAGAAAGATCTCTCCATTCAAAGATATGCAGTGATTCCTCTATCTCCAAATAGTGGCCTTATAGGATGGGTACCCAATTGTGATACCTTGCACCATCTCATTAAAGAATACAGAGATGCTAGAAAGGTTAGTGCAGAACATATTTTTCCCATATAATATTTATTCTCCTAAACTGATTAAAACACTTGTATTCTGTACTCAGATCACTTTGAACCTGGAGCACAAGTTAATGCTTGGTTTTGCACCTGATTATGATCATTTACCACTGATAGCAAAGGTTGAAGTGTTTGATTATGCTCTTCAAAATACAGAAGGAAATGACCTTGCCCGGGTAGGTGGCTATGCACTGTTTGGCTGCTATGTTTTTTGGTACATGCTTACGGTTGCTATCGCCAGGTCCTCTGGTTAAAAAGTCGCACATCCGAAGTTTGGTTGGACAGGAGGACAAACTACACACGAAGTTTGGCTGTCATGAGCATGGTAATATATTTATCTTGAAAAATGTTATTGAATTGTTATATTTTTAGTTATTTCGGCTCTACATTTTTGCTATTTTTTTAGGTGGGCTACTTGCTTGGCCTGGGTGATAGGCATCCGAGTAACCTCATGCTTCATCGCTACAGGTATGGAGGACGGACTTTGGTGTTAATGAACTGCCTAATTGTGAGTAATCAATATAAAATTTGACATGTTTGCAGTGGTAAGATTCTGCACATCGACTTCGGAGATTGCTTTGAAGCTTCAATGAATCGTGAGAAATTCCCGGAAAAGGTTCTGTCTGTAGCTAGCTTGGTTTCTAAGTTTTCTAAAAGTAGTTTCGAAGTTTTCTTTATCACTGAACCATCATATATGTGTTTTAGGTCCCATTTCGTCTCACTCGAATGCTCGTTAAAGCGATGGAAGTCAGTGGTATTGAAGGAAACTTCCGATCCACCTGCGAAAACGTAATGCAGGTCTTGAGATCGAATAAAGACAGTGTCATGGCCATGATGGAGGTTCAGAAACAAAACTACTTTTTTTTTTTTTTTTTTTTT
>KE527499.1:0-12505 GCA_000441915.1 Genlisea aurea | reverse complement strand
ATATACCCAATTCCGTTTGATGACGTCATCAAACGAATGATGATGTCATCAATTTGAGAATATTTTGCCAAAAAATGAAGTATAAGGGACATAAATTGAAACGAAAAACGTTAATTTTTCTGTTAATTAACGGTGTTAGGTATAAATTGATAATTTTTGAAACAAAAATGGTATAAATTGCAATTATGAAAGAAGAGGTACATTTTTTTTTTGCAAAAATCGAAAAGAAAGATTGTATTTTTTACAATAAATCCTATATATAAATATAAGAGAATAAAAAAATATTTTTGGTCTTAGATGAAAGAAAGAGTGTATTTTAATATTGACTCTACATAGGCCCGGCCTGATATTTAATGTGCTTGGGACCTCATTTGTTTAGATGAAAATATACATGGGTCAACTCAACCCAGTGAGATAATGAGACCGTACCAAGTTTTGATGGAGTGATTCAATTCGCATATATATGTTGCAGGGTTGTGGGGGCGGCGATTATAGTGATCGGGCTGTATGCAGTCCTGTGGGGAAAGACGAAAGAAGAGGAACACGAGCGGAAGAACGACGACGCCACGAAAACGGCGATCGATCAACAAGACTCTTCTACCCACCACCATTGCTCCATAGCCATTGAATCATCATTTCCTAGCTCCCCGCACAAAACCCTAAATTAAAAATCCCACAAAAGTCCTCGAAATTTATTCGCGTGTATATATATTTTAAACGTCGTCGTTTAACGATGTGGGCCCATGCGCGGCTCGATAGTGTATCAAGCATATCGCCCGTTTAGAGCGTAGGGAATTATTGATTTCGAGCCTCATCAATAGCGTGTTATGGATAAGAAATGTTCATTGAAAAGTTGGACATGCATTTAGTAGTATAAAATATATAAATACAATATTTTTTATTTTTTTTATATCCACTAAAATCAAATCATCGACCACTCCTCTAATAATGTGCATACGTATATATGTAATTTTTAAGCCAAAAAAATTGTGAAAAAAGAAAAAAAAAAAAAAATGGAATCAAATTATTGAGCAAACAATAATTCCCATGTCCTCACGGGGACGTGGATTCCATTTCATGCTTTCTTTTGAGAAAAAAATAATAATAAATAGTTATTGATTCTACAAAATGTCGAAAAAAAAAAGGTAAAAAACATATCATTTAATCATTCGATTTGTAGACCCTCATACATATATATATAGGGTTTATTGCATTTTATACCCCTTTTCTTTTTTATTTTTGCAAAAAATGCCAATATTCTTTCGTAATTGCGATTTATACCCCTTATATTTCATTTTGGGTCAAAATATACCCAATTCCGTTTGATGACATCATCAATTTGGACATATTTTGCCAAAAAAATTAAACATAACTGGTATAAATTGCAACGAAAAATATTAATTTTTCCGTTAGTTAACGGCGTTGGGTATAAATTGCTAATTTTTGAAAGAAAGGGGGTATAAAATGCAAACATAAGGGGCATTTTTTGTAAAATTTAGAAAGATATGAGGCATAATTGTCATTTCCCATATATATATATATATATATATATAAATTAGGGTTTTTTTGTTTGAAATCAATAAATTAGGGTTTGGGGCGTTTTGGAGTGAAAAAGATACGTTGTCCTCGTGGGATGACCTATTGGGCTCAACTTAGAAGTCCGGCCCATAAGATGTATTGCCTATTAATTAATTAATGATTAATTAGTTTAATTGCTAGTTTAAGGTTACATTTATGAGTAGGCCACAGGACAGACCACATGATGTAAAAAAAATAGCATTTATTGTGTGTACCTGAAAACGGATGGGCGCCGGCACCGAAGGTACGGCGGAGATATCGAGAAATCGGCGGTGCAGAGCTCTGAATCTCAAGCTTTCTTTCATTTGTTTCGTCTCCGCTCTCCTTTTCTTCGTGTTACGCCTCCAGATAAGAATTTTTTCGCCGATCCGCGGTCGTTCTTCAGGTAGGCTAGCTATTCGATTCCGCCAAACAACTGATTGCTGAGATTTCGATTTGCGAATTGTCCGGTCCTTTGAATGTATAGAAGTTTACGGTTACCAGGTTGTGTGTTAATTTCTCGTGAATGCTGAATTCTGACGTATGTGCTATAACTGGTGAATATGCTTGCAGTCATGCTAACTGGTGAGAAGAAGAGAGCGATGCTTTATGAAGAATTGGCCGAGGATTTGGATAAAAATGGCGCTGTGTTTCTTAAACAAGGGCAAACCTCTCAGTCTCTATCACTTTCAGATCTTTTCACTCTCAAGGATGGAGCTGTCACTCCCATTCTTCGGGTATGTATTTGTCACTTAAAGGTATTTTTAAGATTCATCAGTTATAAATCAGTGTAGTGTATTGCTCTGAAGATCAAGATTAGGGCTGTTAAAATATGAGTGTATTGACCAGTTGGTGTTCAACTTGTTCATATTCATTGTTCGTTCCGAATCGTTCTTTAGAGACTTATGAATCATTGCTTAGAATAGTTCGTCGTTTGCGAAATAACAGCCATTATCAGGAGTTCCAACTCTTCTCATGTCTGCAGAATATGTAATCTGCACTGCTTGGCTGGCTTGATTCGTTTGACAAGTTCATTTGTTTCTCCTTACAGCCTGCAGATCCTCCTGTTCGAGCAATTGTATTGCATTTAAGCTCAAGATACTCGGTTCCTATCTCGTAAGATTGCGTTTTTTGATTTGATCGTTCACAGTTAGAATTTGGTCAGAAAATGTGAATCCCTGAACTTCATCTCCTTATAGCTAACCATCTGATGTATAATTTTTCTACTTATCATCATGTAGAGAAGCTGTGAAGACCATATTTTCTCCATTTTTCGATAAAGGTACACAAACAAACTTAACAAAGGTTTAGTGACTTCTTCAATTCTTCTGAAATAACGGGGATATCGTTGTGACGATTTTGTTTGATCAGCAATCTGGTTTCAGAACACCGCCATGTATCACTTCAGTATGTTTCACGCTGCACACCACAAAAGCCCCGTACCTGCCATAGACGAGGAGGTTACGATATAACGCATAGATGCATACACGACGACAACCCCGTGAATTTTTTTTTTTGAACAGATCGAAGCTGAAGCGAGTAATGTCAAAGCCGTTGCCGAAGCCGCATGCCCATTGGATATCGTCTTGGATCGAGTCGTTCTCACGTCGACTGGCGTTTTGCTGGGATGTTGGCAGGTATGTATGTAGCCTTGTGTTCATTTCTTTAATCCTCATGTGGGGTTGGTTGCTTTATGAATGACATTCAGTTTACTCCATGGATGTTTTTTCTAAGGTTGTTTCGGGTTTGGATCCTGCGACTATACGTGCTCGATTGAGTGCCGTTTTACCTAATGCTCCGAAAAATCAACTGGTAATGAGCAAGGTTTTGTTAAAAACAAATGCTCTGTTGACTGTTTTGTTCGTTTTCATGGCGGCAGTATAACGAGGATATACTCCACACTACATTTGCACGGCTACTAGGCCCTCCAAAACACTTTCTTCAGGTATCTATCTACTCCCATTTCGTTGATTTTTACGCTACTCGACCGATTAGATCTCCCATATCGTCTCGCTCATTTCGGCTGCGTGTTTTTTTCATTAGGAGGAAGGGAATCTGGATATTTTTCACAAACTCGTCGCAAAACTAAATGAGGAACTCGCAGGGATGAAGGTAAGCCGATCCCATCCCCTAAAATCGTTGCGACATTACGCAACTGTTAGTAGTACCGATCCCATGAAAGGAACATATATATATATATATACATTTTTTTTTCAGGCGAGAGTATCGGAAGCATGGTACGTGGAAGAGGAGGACTTGCTAGCCCTCGCGTTGAACGGGAGGGTGAAGATCCGCAAGTTCGATCTCGGATGTTCCTGCTGTCCCTCCCTGTAAACCGGAACAAAGAAAGCGGATCCAAATGGTAACACCTTTTCGAGATATCCAAACGGAATCGTATTCTCTTCTCGGAATATCTTTTCGAAAGGAACGGGACAGGCGACGCTTTGTGGGATTCTCTTTTCCTGCTGTTAGTGTACATTGCGGTGTTCATCATCATTCTTTTCTCCCCGCCATCTTCGGCCATGGGGGCTTCCGGAACCGAGAGCTTCCTGAAAATCTTCGCCCAAAATTTCGACACCGTCGCTGGGTCGGTAGTGCGCAAATAATAAACTCCTCCCCTCTTTCTCTCCTTTCTGCATCGCATTTAACGATGTTGTGTTGTGGATTACTTTTACAGGAGTGCGGTGAGTCTGGCTTATCCTCTGTAAGTGCTGCTTTGCTTCGGGTTTTTCTTCATCATTCGACGTGCGGTTTTTGTTGAAGGATGTGTTTCATGCAGATACGCATCGATAAGGGCGGTCGAGGCGAGGGACGGAGAGGATCGTCGCAGGTGGCTCATGTATTGGATCATCTACGCTCTCATCGCCCTTTTCGAGATCGCCTTTTCACAGCTTATTATTTGGTACGTATGTATGTCCTTTTCCCGTCGCAAATTTCCTGCCAATTCACAAGCGAAATCTTATTCCGATAGTTGATTTTAAGGTGATCATCTATAGTCTATATAGCATAATCACATATATGTCACTCTTTTTAAAGTGACTAATACCTGTTAGGAGTGGCCCTGCATATTTTCTTATACTTACTCCATATGGATCACAGGCTCCCATTCTGGCCATATCTAAAGCTGTTCTTCACATCCTGGCTCCTCATACCGTACTTCGACGGAGCATCCCGCGTCTACCACCACTTCCTCCGTCCCCAAAGGACGTCCTCGTGGCGGTACAGCAACAGCAACGACGACGGCTACAACGCGTTCGCATTCGACAACAAGATGATTCATAGGGTAGGTAACACATGCAATTATGTTTAGTTGTTAATCCCAGCGGAGAAAGCATAAAACACGGATTGCTAACCTTTCGGTAAACGTCTCCCCGGCGCCAGGCTAACAGAGAGAACACACTCGGCCTCGGCAGCACAGACGCTGGCCGCACATTGTACGACGACAGCTACAGGTACGAGGACGACGACAGGTACTGACCGACCCGGACTCAATCGCCTCCGAACTGTATCCTGCACCAATGCTCCTAATATATAAATGTATGTATAAACCATAAAAGTCTCAAAACGTGCACAATATAAATAATGTGATGTATGTACCGTACCTTTTCGGCTCCTGGTTCGTTTCGTCGACCCGAGATCCCAGATTCGAATGAATGAATTTTTTTTGATAATAATCTTAACAAATTCTTACATCCGAAAAGCAAAGCACAAAGTTCTTCGTGTCGAATGTTACTTTCTCATCGTGATTATTCATTCCAAAAGCAAAGAGGCCAGAAGAGTACCTGTGAAAGTGAAAGTTCATGCTCTTTGTTCAACGTAAGAACCAGCCAGCCCGGAAGTCCCCAGGACCGAAACCTGCCATTTCGTTCCGACAGAAAAAAGATCATGTGTAATGGATCGTCATATCGATATTTTCGAGTTATAGATACCTTTCCCCAGTCGGCGTCCAGGCCGCCGCATCTCATTTTCAAGTATATCATCGCCGTTCCCAATTCCATTTCCACTTTCTTCCTCAGATAACTCTCTTCCGGCTCGAACGAGGCCAGATACGCCGCGTGCCTGTTGAAGATGGTCTGCAATGCCTTTACGTATACCTCAGGGAGTGGCTTCGAATTCTACAAAAAATAAACTAGAATGGTCAGCTAGTAATCCGATAAGGTCGATTAATTTCCTCCAATCTCGTCGTCCAAATTATGTTACCTCACCACTAGCTCCAATCTCGTCGTCCAAATTCATTTTGAGCGACATTATAATCCCGGAGAACTCCTCTACTGCAGCTGCCGCCCTGTACACATTTTGAAGGGATTCTTGTGCTTCCTTTTCCTCGGTATCTTTCGTCAATGCAACTTTTACGTTAGCAACAACCGAAGGTGGGATTTTGTCCCAGCTTGAGGCCATTAAGTCCTTAAAAGCACGCTCGATATCAAGGTCCTTGACAGTCGGTGTATTCACGACATCTTCGGAGTATGATCGAGTACCGCCAAGGCGCATAGCAGAAGTGTGAGAGATATCTACAGAAGAAAACATAATTAAAGATGATATTTTCTAGATGAAAAAGCAGGTTGGCCACATAGAATTCAAAAGAAAAGCATAGTAGATAATAATACTACAGATAGTAATATCTCTCTTCTTAACATCCTTCTTTTCAGAAGGATCCGTGTAAAATTTCATGATCACAAGGGAGATAAATTCAGTATTGATGATAGGCAGGTTCATTGCTAGGTTAAGTTAGCCAAACAGAACCAGTGCCGATGATATACAGGATTCGTTTCCCCTCGTCTAGAAGAGAGTGGAATCATAAAAGGCCGAAGCTGTTATAGTAGCATAGGAGAGGTTTCATCACACAGTTACAGAGTTTTGAAGGTAATAGACTACATACAATTGACTGCGATTCTCCAAATAGTATGAAAAAATAATGAGAAAATCACCAAAAGATCCAGGCATCCATTTTCGTTGTTAAATTTTTGTTTAAAGAGCAATACCTTGACTACGAGATGAGACCGGCGCCGAAATAGGAGCGAAATGAAACTGTCGAATACGGCGGTGGATACCGGTGGCTCCGGCCGCCTGCGTGAGGTAAAAGGCTTCAGATCTTCGGAAGATTGAGCGGAAGAACGACCGCATCGGCATCAGTTTCTCCATCTCAGGTCCGTCGAATGAATGACGAGCGGTTTTCGTTTTGTCTCTTTCTAATAATTTTCAGATTTGGCCACGGAAAATCCCGTTATATCAATATTACCCCTGAAATTTCTAAATAGTTAAATTCAGTCCTACAATTTTTATAAACCTTTTTTTTACAACGGGTTTTTTGTTTATTTTTTTACAAAATAAACAAAAATATCACTATTCTTTCATAATTATAAATTATACATTTTTTGTTTAAAAAATTATCAATTTATACCAACGCCGTTAATTAACGGAAAAACTAACGTTTTTCGTGGCAATTTATATCCATTATGATTCATTTTTTGTCAAAATATATCTAAATTGATGACGTCATCAAACTAATAATGATGTCATCAAACGGAATTGAATATATTTTGATACAAAATGAAATATAAAGAGTATAAATTACAATTATAAAAGAAATAGAGATATTTTTTAGAAATATCGAAAATAAATAAAGTATAAAATAAAATAAACCATATATAAAAATCCATCGATCACAATTCACACATTTTATTTAAAATAAAACAGTAAAGATGGTGCATTTAGTGGGCCCCCCTGGCCTCAAACCTGACCGGGAAACCAGATTTCATTTTCGCCGTCAAGAAAGAAATGAAAATCGGCTCCTCCCCCGTCTCCGCCGCCGGCACAACCCTGAACTCCCGGAGTATACCGGCGATGACGCTCTTCATCTGCATGAAAGCCATTTCTTTTCCGAGGCAAATCCTCGGACCAGCCTGAAACACGGGATAGGTATAGGCATCTTTGTTCACAAACGTCAATTTACCGGAACCGGCCGCCTTCTCCAGCCACCTCTCCGGCTTGTACTCCGACCAATCGGCCCCCCACAGCTTCTCCGAACGGCCCATGGCGTAGGGATGGTAACTGACTCGCGTGCCTTTCTTCACGACCGTCCCGTCGGGCAGAACGTCGTCGGCGACGGCGCATTTGGTGTCGGTCGGAACTGGGGGATAGAGCCGCATGCTCTCGGAGATGGAAGCGTGGGTGTAGACCAATTCCTTCACCTCTTCGTAGGCTGCGGATTCAGAGACCTTGACGTTGACTTCTTCTAGAATGTTCTTTTCCACCTGAGGATTTTTAGATAGGAGCCAGAAGAACCACGTGAGTGCGGCGGAGGTGGTGTCCCTTCCCGCCAAAGTGAAACTGATCACGATGTCCATCACGAATTCCTCGTCGGAGTGGCCGGAGCTCAAGAATCGCGACAGCAGATCTTCGTCCGAGGAGGAGGAGGACGATTTCGCCTTCTTCCTTCGGATGATTTCCTTGGCCAGGTTCTGCACCTCTGCAACGGCCGATTTCAGCTCCCTCTCCGCTCCGAAATTGAGGATCCTCTTCAATTTCCACACGAAGGGAACCAAGGAATTGAATCGGTCGCTGGAAATTTTCACCGCCTTGTCGAACGCCACCGCGAATTTCGCCTGCTGCAGCGACGGCGTCAGGTACTCCGGATCGTATCCGAACGCGATCTTGCAGATATTGTCGAAGGCGAATCGCTGGAGGAGATCCTGCAAATCGACGACGGTCTTATTCGCCGCGGCAGTCCTGAGGATCGGAAGCAGCCGATCGAACAACTCGGCGTCGACGACGTTCTCGGTGAATTTCCTGAGAGATTTGGTGTTGAACTCATGGCTGGCGAGCTGCCGCTGGAACTTCCACACATCTCCGTCGGCGTTGAAGATTCCGTTGCCGAGGAGATCTCTGAGAACCATCTTCATCAGATCGCCCTTTCCGTAGAGATGAAAGTGAGACTTCAGCACGTGGTGCACGTTGTCCGGATTCGCCGTGATGACTTGCTTCTGACCTAACGTCCGGTGGAGAGTGAAGGTGCTGGTCGGAGTGGAGTTCACGATCTCTCCCGTCCACTGCACGTACCTGTGCTTGTTTTTCCGGACATCGAAGTACGATCCGAAAATCGGAAGTGGCTTGGGGACCTTGGAGGATGAATCGGATTTCTTCTTCGATGCGGTGAAGAAGAAGAAGAAGACGATGAGAAGCAGAGGAAGGAAAACACAGAGGAGTGAAGCCAAATCCGCCATTGATGGATCTTTCTGTGTGCTGCTTGCTGTGTGAGAGAAATGTGAGCGTGAGTGGCGATATTTAAATAGGGCGAAGTGAAAGGGGAGTTCGCTTCGTATAATTAATTGCGATACCCAATTGGAATTCGAATTTCGTTGAGGTGAGGGTGGAAAATATCGTCTTGGGATCTCTGCGATGGGCCCCACCCACGCCGAAAATCATTTTCCCCCTATTTTATTAAATTAA
Source organism: Genlisea aurea (assembly GCA_000441915.1). Taxonomy (NCBI): domain Eukaryota; kingdom Viridiplantae; phylum Streptophyta; class Magnoliopsida; order Lamiales; family Lentibulariaceae; genus Genlisea; species Genlisea aurea. The sequence continues at coordinate 3,499 of KE527499.1, read as the reverse complement.
TCATCTAATAATTGTAACCTAATAATTGATTAATTTTTTGATAAGGGGAATGGAGAGGATAAGGTTGCAAAAAATGGGTGAGTGAATTCATTACCTGCCAACCGAAGAAATTGTTCTGATCTCTTCTGTCCGCCGCAATTGAACATGGCGACGGCGGCGGCGGCGGCGGCGGCGGCGGCGACAATTGCCGTCGGCTGTCTGAAAAACACCGATCACCGCCTGGTTTCCTCCGGCCGTCGTCTCCGGGAATCGGTTCCGGGCAATTTCGCGCCTCGCTTCTCGGCAATGGCGCCCAAACAGAAGGTACTACTGCTACTGCTACTACTATAGAAATTTCGATTTTGATGAATGAAAGGCAGGTGAATAAGTACGACGCCGGGTGGAAGAAGCAGTGGTACGGCGCCGGGCTATTCTACGAGGGGAGCGAGGAGGTGGAAGTCGACGTATTCAAGACGATCGAGAAGCGGAAAGTGCTGAGCTCCGTCGAGAAATCCGGCTTACTCTCCAAGGCGGAGGAATTAGGGTTTACCTTATCGTCGATCGAGAAATTGGGGCTCCTATCGAAAGCCGAGGATCTAGGGCTCCTCAGCCTCCTCGAGAAGGCGGCCGACTCTTCCCCCTCCGCCCTCGCCTCCGCCGCCCTCCCCCTCCTCGTCGCCGCCCTGGCGGTCGTCGTCGTCATACCGGACGATTCCGCCGCCCTCGTAGCCGCTCAGGCGCTCATCGGAGGGTTCCTAGCCGTCGCCGGCGTCGGGTTGTTCGTGGGTTCCATTCTTTTGGATGGGTTGCAACAAGCCGATTGAAATAAAAAAAAAAAAATGGTATCCTTTTCTTCTTCTTCTTCTTCTTCTATACAGTAAAGGTACATACCAGAAATCAATGGTATCCTTTGGAAGCTCTGGATTGGTAGAGTTCCAACCTCTTCTTCCCTTCGTACGCCAGCGTCTCCACTTCCTTGTCCTGCATCAACGCGTTCTGCTTCGTCGCCCATTCCAGAACGATCAGGACGTCCTCGTTCGCCAGATCCTCGTTATCCGGGACGTGCATCGCCAGGTAACAGAGGAGAACGAACGAAGGGAACTGCACCATCTGCTCGCCGAAGTAGATCAGCGGCACCAGGTGCTTCGTCCCGCCGGCGCCGATGATCGATTTGCAGTGGTTCACGTGGAGGAAGTTATCCGGCCCGGCGAATTTGTTCAGCGCCTGCGCGGCTTCGCTCGTCACCTCCGGTTCTTTATCGTCCAGGAGCTGGACCAGCGGGCCGATGAACCTCGTCTCGCTGGCGCGGAACGTCCGGGCCAGGTTTCCGATGGACTTGATGCTCGGAATGAGGAGCTCCGCTGGCGCCGATTCCGGTTTCTGTATGATGGACAGGAACTGATCCACGACGGCTTTCGCCGCCGGAGAAGTCGGCTTGAACGCGGACCTCCTCAGAGATTCGTCCTGCTCGCAGACCGACGAGATCTCCATGAGTGCCATCACCGAGTTGTACTTGACTTCATCGGGGCCCTTTTCGAGGAGGACGGCGAAACAGAGGAGGGCTCTGGATTCCGTAATGCTCCTGCAGATGGCGACGTTTCCTGCGCACAGATAACGAAGCGCTCTGGCTGACATGGCTTTCATTTCTGCCTTGGTGGCTGGATCTTCGTACTCCCTTCCCTTGATGCTGCTGCCGCTGAGAGCAACGTGGTGATGAGGATGAGGATGATGGTGGTGTTGGGATCCTCCTCCGCCGCCTTTCATGGCCATGGTGTTGGTGACCACGTTCTGCATCTGGCTGCCGCTGCTCCCGATGGGGTGCTTGATTCCGGCGGGGTTTTCTTCGTCCTTTTTGAGGTTGGCTTTGTCGGAGGAGTTGGCCATGACGAGGGAGTGGATGGAGTTGTGCTTGGTGGTGGCTATGGCGTATTTGCTGTGCTCCGGTATGGTCTCGAAGGCGAGGTGGCTGACGAGCAGCCGGATGGTGTTGTTCTGATCGAAGTTGTCTTGGCATTTCCGGTGCTGAGCCGCCATTTCCGATACGGCCCAGGCCACCACGATCTGAACCTTCATGTGGCCTTCTTTAAGCATTTTCGCGAACACCTGGCCGACGCCGGCGTTGACGATCTGCTCCACGCTTTCCGGGTCTCTGGAGAGCAGCCCGATGGCCCTCGCGGCGTTTTCCTGGCCCTCCATCCTGCCCTCCTTGGCGAGCTTCAGCAGCGGCGGGACGCCGCCTTCCTCGATGATCAGCTTCCCGTAGCGGTCGTTGTCCCTGGCGAGGGAGACGAGGGAGGCGGCGGCGTCGGCGCGGTCGTCGAGGGAGCCGGAGCAGAGGGTGGCGATCTGCTCCCAGATGATGCAGAGGATGGGCTCGTTGGAGGCGATGGGTGGGAGGCCGAGGTACTCGTCGTCGCGGTCGTCGGCGGGGGCGGAGACGCGGAGGAGCCAGGAGACGTCGCCGATGGAGTTCTCGATCTGCTGGGAGATCTTGCGGAAGGCGGCGGCGGGGATGATGGTGAAGAATCTCCAGAGGCCGTTGGCGCAGCACTTGAAGACGAGGGCGAGGGCCTTGTCGAGGACCTGCTCGGTGTCGTCGATGATGCGGCGGGTGGGGCGCTCGTAGAGGTCGCCGCTGTTGCGGGCGGCCTGACGGAGGAGGGCGGCGAGCTTCTCGGTCTTGGACTTGATCTCGAGGCATTCCTGACGGAAGGAGATGGCGGTGTCGGAGAGTTTGACGACCTCGTCGGCGTACTGGATGGGTTTCACGAGGATCTGCTTCACGATTTCGCCCATTTTTAATCAAACGCATGCCCACGAGGAGAAGGAGGAGGAGGCCGGCGATAACGGCAAGGCCATGAGCGCCGCCGCACACTTTTCGGAGATCCAACGGACTTCTCTCTCGCTCTTCCCTTCTTTTTTCATCCCTATTAATGATTTCCATTCCAAACGTTTTTTCAATTTTCGTTCAATAAATAATAATTAATTACTCCAAATTTTATTATAATTGTTTTAAAATAACATATTTATTTTATTTTATGAAATTTATATTCTATTTATTTTCGATTTTTGTAAAAAATACTCATCTTCTTTTATAATTACAATTTATACCCCTTATGTTTTATTTTGTGGCAAAAATATTCAATTCTGTTCGATGACGTCATTATCCGTTTGATAACGTCATCAATTTAGGTATATTTTGTTAAAAAATGAAACATAAAGGATATAAATTACAACGAAAGACATTAATTTTTCCCTTAGTTAAAGGCGTTGGGTATAAATTGCTAATTTTTGAAACAAAATGAGTATAAATTACAATTATGAAAAAATATTGGTATTTTTTTAAAAAAATCGAGAATAAATTAGATATAAAATACAAAAAACCATGTACAATTTATATCATAATTATTTTAATTAATTCTTATATATATATGTATTTCTATAGGGTAATTGACATTTTCAACCCATTATCTTTCAAAAATTTGCAAAAAAATGCTCATTTTCTTTCATAATTGCAATT
>KE527493.1:0-10440 GCA_000441915.1 Genlisea aurea | reverse complement strand
AAAAAAAAAAAAAAAAGGAGAGAAAAACTTTTTTTTTTCGTGTCATGGATACGGCGATAAGCGACGAGAAGCCGGCGAGAATTATGGCGGCGCGTCCGCCGCCTCCGCCGCCGCGAGACTGTCCGAGGTGCAATTCTCCGAACACGAAATTCTGCTATTACAACAACCAGAGCTTCTCCCAGCCGCGTTACTTCTGCAAGTCCTGCCGGCGGTTCTGGACTCAGGGCGGGACCCTGAGGAACGTGCCCGTCGGCGGGGGGAGCAGAAAAATCAAGGAGAAGAAAACTCCGCCGCCGTGCGACTCGCCTTTTTCTCCGGCCATTCCGTTCGTGGGTCTGGCCGCGCCGTCTCATCTGATCTCCCCCGTCGGCGGCTCTTCCTCCTACGCCGTCGGGGGCTGCTACTCGTCGTTGTCCGCATTCAACTACGGCACCGCCCGTTACCCGACTGCGAATGGAGGAGGTAATACGCCGTCGCCGCCCGTGAATTTCGGACGTTACGCGCCGAACATGAGCCTTTCGCAAGGTAAGTATATATAAATTTTTTTGCTTGTCCTAAAAAAAGTATGTAATAAAATTTATTAATGGATTTTATACAGGAGGTTTCCAGCAGCATTATTCCGTGGGACATCAGCAACGGTCGTTTCATCTGGCTTCCGGCGGCGCGTCCAGTTCAACCGCCGTCGTTGGAGGGCATTATTATGCGGCGCCGAAATCTGAATGGCCGGAATACTACCCGGACTTCAGTCGCCATTCCTGATTAATAAATAAATAAATAAATAAATTAATTAATTAATTCGGGGTTATATATAAATTTGATGTATTTTGTGCTCATGCATTATAATAATTTAAATATTGGAGAAATATCGTATGTAATTTTGGAGATTATAATGTTATTTGGCGTGTATTGCACAAATATTATAAAAAATATTAATTTTTAAAATATTATTTTATTTAAAATATATAATAATGACATGCTTAATCCCAAAAAATTAAAAATCTGGAAGCCCTAATATTTGCAACTTTGGCTTAGAAGAGTTCTTCGGGATATTTGCAACTAGGGTTTTTTTCTTGGATCGGTTTTGCCAGTCTGGTGTTCATCGGTGTTTTCGTTGGATTGGGAAAAGAGGAAATGAAGCTTCTTCCAAGTGTTTTTCATTCAATTAACGCCTCTCTCCGTGTTCGAAATCGTGCTGCGTTTAGGGCTTATTCCGCAGATTCATTTCCTGGTGCGAGATTTATCGAGGGTCTCGTTTTTTTGTAATCTGCATCGAAGTTAAATAATTTGTGTTATGTTGATTGTTCTCCATAGGTTCCAATCTGAGCTCGGAGTCCGTTGATGAATTCGAGCAACGGATTTTCAGTGATCCCAGCAACCGTTCGTCTTCGTCGTCGTCCTTCTGGAACAAGCTCGACAAGACTGAGAAGAATTTCAACCTCTCTGGAATGGGAAGCGTATCATCTCTCTGGGATGGCCTTTACGGTGATCACGAGTCATCGCTAAATGATGGTTTGGATCAGAAATTAAAGAAAGCTGCCGTCTATTTCGAGTTTGATCCCGAAGAGATCACCAGAGAAGATTACAGTTTCAGACCAGATGTTAATTTCCCCAGAGGAATGACTTACGATACCAAGGCACGCATATATCTATCTATCTATCTATCTATCTGCTGCTCTTACTTTGATGGATTTCAATGCTGCCCCCTTATTACATTTTTCATCCTCATCCATAACCTGGTTAGGATCTTGACCTGAGTAAGCCGGGTGCTCGGAAGCCATTCAGAAGGCTCGAATTCGAAACAACAACAGAGGAAGTATTGCTCAAAGCAGATTTCAGGGTATGTATGTATATATCTTTTGAACCATCCATTCTCATTCAAAGCAGAAATATGACTGATAAACTTTGCTCTGCAGAACGTAAAATTCCTTGCGAATTTTTTAACGGAAGCAGGGGTGATAGTGAAGAGGAGCAAGGTATGTCTGTATGCTGCAAGTGTCTTCTTCCATGGACAATTTATGACTGTTTTCTGTTGGTGCTTTCCGGTAGACCGGAATCAGTGCAAAAGCTCAACGGAAAATTGCCCGAGAGATAAAGACTGCCCGGGCGTTCGGTTTGATGCCTTTCACCACAATGGGCACCAAACAGTTCGTCTACGGGAGGACTATGGAGGATGAAAGCCGTGATTTTGAATATGAAGCTTTTGATCTCAATTTTGTTGAGGATGATGCTCATAATTGATACCTGGAGTATCAGGTATTTTAATTTTTGTTTTTTTTTTTAATTTTAAAATATACTAAATCACATTATTATTATTATTTTTAAATATTCAATAAAGAAATCGGAGAACAATATTTGAAGTAGGGTTCCCTGAATCTTGATTGATCTATTCCTAATTAGGGATCCTAATTTCGGAAACTCGCACATGTTTTTTTTGTACCGTAATTTCTTTTGCCATTTTTAAGTTATTCATTCGCTTATTGTTCGAGTCCAATTCGTTGATTATTTTCCGATTTTCGGGATTTGTAAGATTCATAGCGAGTTTGAGTGAATCGGATTGGTATTTTATTGGGATAGGATTCTTGTAGTTCAGATTCGAAAATTTTTGTGGCCGAATTATTTGATTATTACTACGGCGCTGTTTAGAATTCATATATACTGTATACTGTACAGAGGCCATTGAAGTGAAGATTATTTATTTGCTCTTTTTTTGCACTGCTGTGTGTGGCTGTGCCCTTGCTGGTCCTGTGAATACTGATTGCAGTTGTTAATTTTCTCTGTGTGGCCACCACCAGTGAAACAATGTTTCATTAACTGTTAAGGGGGAAAGGTCATCTCTTTTGAAATTTTTATGGGTTTTACCAACGGAGACGATTTGCATATTGTTCGTTTTCTTCTGATGGAGAAGAAGCATGTACCCATTTTGGATTGTTAGGTTCTGGTTGTGAATTAGTTTGGGTGGCTGATTGATTTTGAGTCAGGGGAGATGACTGGAGAACAATGACTGCGTTGTCACTAGGCATTCGATCTTCAGGAAGTTATGGGTCATTGCAGCAGTTGCGGTTTCCGAACGACTTATCATCGCCACCTGAGAATCAGCAACCTCAAGTCAGCCGGAAGGCGAAGATGCTCAAGGATAAGGAGAAATTATTCCACATTGCGTTTAAATTTGCACCTCGAAGGGAGGTGGGGATGCTGCTCTTGAGCCTTGTTTCCATTGCGTTTATCTTGTTGCTGACGATCGTTGCAAGAGGTAAAGATCCTCTTCATTCCTGTTAAATTCAGCTTATGGTAGATTTGCAGTTTCATGAAATAGACTTATCTTAAATTGTTGGAGTTCGAAAAGGGAGTTCAGAAAATCTGATGTTTCTATGTACATCATTTAAGGCTATGGTTTGCTGGAAGAATGACTACAAATGACTTTTCTTTTCAATCTGATCAATGTTTTTTTGGTGAACTGATTCAGTTTTTAACATTGCGTATTGCAGGTGAAGATCCTCAAGAAGATGCAGTTGCCCTCATCAACATTTTTCCAGGTCCTTTATCTGATGAAAAGTTTGACGTGGATAAAATTCTCGTTTCTCCTCTCTCAGAAGTGGCTAGAATCGAGAATTCTTCGTTGCAGCCTCGACCTCCACCATCCGTCTTCTTCACTGGATACAAACTTCCTCCTGGGAATCCATGCCACGATTTTGCATTGCCACCGCCTCCTGCTGACAAAAAGAGGATAGGACCTCGCCGTGAGTTTTTCACATATCATTTCTTTTCTTCGAAAAAAAATGGGAACTTTAATTTCATATCAGTTTCTCATTGAAAGAAGACGTGCTTTGTGAAATCTTGCAGAATGCCCTGTGTGTTACCTGCCTCTGGAGGATGCCATTGCCTTGATGCCGAAGGCACCGTCTTTTTCGCCGGTGATTAAGAATCTGACGTATCTTCATGAAGAAAATCTAGTGAAATCGGAATTCGGAGGTTCGGATTTTGGCGGATATCCGTCTCTGGAACAGAGGAAGGATTCGTATGATATAAAAGACTCCATGAGCATGCATTGTGGGTATGAATTGTTTGTCTCTCACACTGAATGGTTTTGTTTATAGAGTGTGAATAACTGTTTCTTAGCAGGTTCGTTACAGGAACTAAGCCCGGAAACCGGACTGGCTACGATATTGGTGATTCGGATCTTCTCGAAATGGAAAACTGCAGAGGAATCGTCATCGCGTCGGCGATATTTGGTAAGAAGAAAAGTCGAAGTTTTTGGCGATCATTTTTCGTATCATCAACGAGGCGGGGTTTATTTTTTTTCGACAGGGGCATTCGACATAGTGCGCCAGCCGAAGAACGTGAGCGAATACTCCAAACGAAACGTGTGCTTCCACATGTTCGTAGACGAGGAAACGAAAGATTTTCTCCGCAACACGACTCAGCTCGGGAATGACACGAAAGTCGGACTCTGGAGGATCATCGTCGTTCGCAATTTGCCGTATTCCGACCCAAGACGAAACGGGAAGGTAACCAAAACCGTTCATTCGAAAATTCGTATCTCCTGAAAAATGCAGTTCGTCGAGACTTTTCCCTTTCTGTCGTTAGATCCCGAAACTACTTCTGCATCGGCTTTTCCCCAATGCCCGCTACTCGCTCTGGATCGACGCTAAACTCGAGCTCGTCGTTGATCCGATCCTAATCCTCGAAAGGTATCATTTTTTCGCTCTTTTTTTCACGATGATCCATCCATGTAGAGTAAGTAGTACATTTATGCTGCAGGTTTTTGTGGAGAAAGAATGCGAGTTTCGCCATTTCGAGGCACTACAAACGTTTCGACGTATTCCTCGAAGCCGAAGCTAATAAGGCGGCTGCGAAGTACGACAACGGCTCCATCGATTTTCAGATCGAGTTCTATAAAAAGGAGGGCCTCACTTCGTACTCGGATGCAAAGTTGCCCGTTACGAGCGGTATATATATATGTATATGTATATATGTATAGAGTTTAGGGTTTAGAGTTTGGAATTTTTGATCGTTTTGTGGTGTGTATTTTCAGATGTTCCTGAAGGATGTGTGATTCTGAGGGAACACATTCCGATAACCAATCTCTTCACGTGTCTCTGGTTCAATGAAGTGGATCGGTTCACGTCTAGAGATCAGCTGAGTTTTTCCACCGTGCGGGACAAGATTTGGTCGAAGACGAACTATACGATCAACATGTTCTTGGATTGCCAGCGGCGGAATTTTGTGATCCAGGTAAACGAGATTTGAGATTTGAGATTTGAGATTTTCGATCGATTTTGCTGCGATTGCTGGATGTGAATTTTGCTGGCTGTTGTTTAGGGTTACCATAGAGATATACTGGAGCAGTTATCTCCTCCGCCGCCGTCGCCTGCGCCGCCACGGGAACCGGTTGTCGATGTGAATAAAAATGAAGGCAGCGGCCAAACGAAGAAGGTTTCCAGGAGGGAAAAGCGGTCGAGACGGCACCGGAAAGTCATCGCCGGCGGGTGAAATACGGCGGCGAGGTGTGAGAGGTATTATTGTTATATTTTTATATTTACAAATTACAGATAAAATGTTGATTATATTCGTAAATAATTTATTTAATATATATATATATATTATCCATTATTATTTCTTTTTTTCAAGTGGAAGACAGCTCGTATGAATTATGATTAGGACAATCTGTTAAAGATATTTTGATATATGTTTTTCAAATTTCAAATATTGGTCTCTCAAAAAATATATATTTAATTTCTTAATTTTGATTTAATATCAATTTTAGTCCATATTACAAAATTTTATTCATTAATTGACTATTTCATCCGTAATCAGCATTCACAAATACTTGAATTGGGCTCTCAAGTTAAATTTTATTTTTACATTCTTAATAAATGAAATTCGACTTTTAAAGATATTTAATTACGGATAAAATAGTCAATTAATGAGTAAAATTTTATAATAGGAACTAAAATTGACATTAAATCAAAATTAAGAGAATAAATTTTTATTTTTCAAATTTGAGGGGCCAATATTTGAAATTTGAAAAATTTGAGGGACCAAAAATATATTTTTTTTTGGACAATATTCAAATGTCTCTCGTATTATCCAATAATATTTTTTTAATATATAATAAAATATTTTATTTTTAATTATTTACCAATGTATAATTAATTATGAAGTCTCTCATTTGAAAATATTAAACTAAAAAAAATGGGCAGTTATTTTTATCGTTCCGCGGCGGCCATTGACGTCGTTTTCTGGGAGTGGGAGGAGTTCTGTTCTACTTCTCTACTCTCGTGAAAGTTAGTGAAAGGAAGATGGATTATGCTGCGGGATATTCTTCGATATCCTCCGATAAAAGGGAGACACACACGATTTCGTGAGGCGGAAAGAACATAGAAGTCAAGTTTTCATGTTCGTTCAATCGGGGTTTGAATATGGATTGAACGATCGGTATTGGAGAGTGTCCGATTGGCCTCTCTGAGTTGCTCGTGCTGTGGAATTTATTCGAAAAAAAATGGCTGTAAAGTTTGCGTTGCTTGAAGTTAAATTCTAGGTTTGGCCGCCTCGTTATGATTACAGATTTTTATCGGATATGAGTTTCTATTTGTTGATTTGGTTCTGTTATGCAGATTGCGGAGCACCTTTTTGATCTTAAATTCGTTTCACTTATGCTTTTTTTGTGCTCGTTTATGATCATTGTGAATGAAGTTAAAAGAATTTCATAATTGGAAGCTCGGATGGTTTTGTTTATGTAGCTTGGTTGTTTGTTTTGGGTAGATGTTCTCTTATTTTCTTTCTTTTTTTGAACCTTTACAATGGAACAGCATATGCTTGTTTACAGGTTTCTTCCATGAATCAGCAGTCATGCAGATTGGCATGACATAACGAAGCTTCTGGTTCTTAAAATCATGCTTTGGTTTAGTTTCTCACATCAGCTGCGACTTAGTGTTACTTGAAGCAGAAATCAATTTCAAGAAACGCTGAGCATGGTTTCCTTGGTTATTTCTCGAGTGATCATATTTCTCGAGTGTTGATTCGAACTCAGTGGAAATCGTCCCACATTTGGGACTTTTTCTTTGGATCTTGGGCAAATCTCCTTTGGCATTTGGGAGTCCTGAGGGCTCCCCTTATCCCTCTCTCCTTTGGAAAATTATTTCCATCTCTGGAGTTTTCTTTTTGGTAAAAAAGAAAAAAGAAAAAAACAGCAGGAGAAAGAATTAACTTGTTCTATTTAATCACTTGTCAAGATTTCTCAGTTGTTTTCAGTATTTGTTCTGGAGCTCAAATTCCCCATTTATAATTACTGTGTTCCACTTCCAGGTGATTGGCATTTTCATTTTAGCTCTATAGAATCGATTATTCATCTCTTTTCTGAGGATTTTTTCTTTTTTTTTTGGTTCAGGTATCAAATTTATGGAATCACCATTCGATTATTTAGATATTGTAAGTGAAAGCAGCAGTTTGGGAGATCTGGAGAATACTGATTCCTTTTATGGTGGAGAGGCCTGTTCCGTTATTGCAAATCTTGACGAAACCATTAAAAGGATCGATGATTTTCTCCTCTTTGAGAGGCAATTCTTACATGGTGATATAGTTTGCTTAGCATCTGATTCACAGGGGCAACCGGGGAAGGTATTCAACGTCGAAATGACTGTGAATATGGAAACTGTTGATGGCCGTAAAATAGAGAATGCTGATTGTAAAAATCTTCAGAGAATAAGGTCCGTTTCAGCTGATGACTACGTCGTTCGAGGTCCGTGGCTTGGGAAGGTTGAGAAAACAGTTGATCACTTGACTGTTCTATTCGACGATGGCACCCTGTCCCACTTTAGTGCTGATGGAGCTGAAAAAATCATCTCTCTGTCACAAGATGTAGTTGAAGATTCTCTCCAGCCTTTGTATCCTGGACAAAGAGTTTCGGTCGAATTCCCATCTTTAAAAAGGTCGGCTCGTTGGTTATGTGGAGTTTTAAGAAAGAATAGAAAGGAACAACAAGGCACTGTTCTTGATGTGGATACTGGTGTTGCATTCATCCATTGGCTTTTCTGTGCTGATATTAGCAGTGAAAAGGATTGTGTTCCGTCGTCTAGACAGGATTCGAAAAATTTAACGGTGCTCTCAGCATTCCCTCATGCTAGCTGGCAGCTCGGCGACTGGTGCATGCTTCCGTTGGAAAGAGAAACGAATCAAAATTTTCAAAATGCAGCCGTTATCGTCAAGACAAAGACGAAAGTCGATGTCATGTGGCAGGATGGTAGCCGATCACTGGGATTGGATTCATGTTTACTGCTCCCTGTGAACATGATCGAGGCTCATGATTTTTGGCCGGATGCATTTGTCTCGGAAAAGGGAACTTCGGATGATCGAAATTTTCCGAGATACGGCATCGTCAGGAGTGTCGACGCACGAGAGCAAACCGCAGAGGTGAAATGGTGCAAGCCTTCTTCTTTGAGTTGTATCGATTTCGAGGAGACGGTCAGCTGTTATGAACTCGTCGAGCATCCCGGCTACTCATTTTGCCTTGGCGAGGCGGTTTATCGTGTGGGGGAGGAAAAAAACGGCGAATCCTCATCGTATTTTGGCAATGTTTTCGGATTCCGCAACGGTTATGTAGAGGTTAAATGGGCTGATGGTTTAACAATTGAGGTATGTGACCTTTCTCAATGAGTTTTTATGCTTTTATCCTGTTTTCGACTATCTTTTTCTTTTCTGATGTGAAAAGGTGGCACCATATGAGATTTCTCGGATTAATAGCGACGAAAACGCATCAGCATTTCTGCAAGACGGGGTCGAAAATGAGGAGGTGCTTCTTATTACGGCTTTCTTAGGCTTCACATAATTATGTAAGTTGATTTTTGAGGCTTCTGGTTTTTTTTTTTACATGATCACAGGATGTGAAGCAGTCTTTTATGAACTCCTTTTCGAGTATCACGACCGGCCTGTTCGATTTTCTCCGCAAATCCTACGCAAAGGCTGTTGATGATGATGGAAAGTACATCTGCGAAGAGGAGGACGAATCCTTGAAACCACCGGCTATGGCTCCGTGTAGCAGCGAAAAACGAGGAAGTTTCTTACAGTTCGATATGGTCAGTGATTTCTCAGATCACCACTTTGCGGAAGCATCTGGGATGGAAGAAGCACAGGTTCGAAAAAAAAAAAAAAACGAATTAATTACGTCGAACTGCTATTACTAAAGTGAGCCGTTTTTTGTTTATGTTTTTCATCGTTTTCGCAGGTGAGACGAAGCTGGTTGAAGACGGTTCATAACGAATGGAGTTCTCTGGCTAAAGATCTGCCCGGTTAGAACACTTTCTCATCATATGATGCTCATATATATATATATGTATATATGTATATATGTGTATCTATATTTTTTTTCGCGTCAACAGAAACTATATACGTACGTGCATACGAGGGGAGAATCGACTTACTCCGAGCTGCGATAGTCGGAACTCAGGGAACTCCATACCACGACGGCTTGTTCTTTTTCGACATTCGTCTTCCTCTGGAGTATCCAAACGAGCCGCCGGTTAAGTGTCTGTTACCATCATCATCCCGCCTTCTGCTTTTTTTCGACGTTTTTTTTTTTTTTAAAACATAACACGGTTTTCGTTTTTCAGAAGGTGCACTACAACTCATTTGGTCTCAGAATCAATCCAAATCTGTATGAATCAGGAGAAATCTGTCTCAGCCTGCTCAACACATGGACCGGATCCGAATCCGAAGCATGGAATTCGAAATCGTCGTCGCTCATCCAGCTCCTCCTGTCCCTCCAGGCCCTCGTCCTCAACGAGAAGCCGTATTTCAACGAAGCCGGTTACGATTCTCTGATGGGAAAAGCCGAGGGCGAGAAGAACGCCGTCCGGTACAACGAGAACGCCTTGCTGGTTAACTGCAGATCCATGTTGTGCCATTTAAACAAGCCTCCCAAGGTGAAAACAAAAACACGGATAGCAGAAAATGTACATACGGTTTTCTCATGGTGTGTTCGATTTCGAAACAGAATTTCGAGGCACTGGTGACGGAGCACTTCCGCAGCAGGTGCAGAAACATCTTAACGGCTTGTAGAGCTTACCTGAACGGAGCTCCGGTCTGCAACCCGTTCTCCGTCGAATGCTGTGAACGACAACGATCCTCGACTGGATTCAGGATCGGGATCTCGAAACTCCATGCCAAGCTCCTCGAAGCCTTTCTGGAAAAGGGCTTCGACTGCTAGACGTGATCAAATCCCCTCCGGGTACGCCCCCCTATCTGTATATCGACAAGTTCACTTATTTCGACATCATAAATAACGCCCGACAGATATATATATATATATATTCGAAGGATCCTACAGAAATAAAAGTAACGAAAAAACGCAGAAACAAACGGAGTTCTTCACACAAGAAGAAAAATAGTAAGCCCCCTTCCCCCCTTTAAATTTACATGTTTTTTTTTTAAGTTGCAGCAGCTCTA
>KE527487.1:0-11408 GCA_000441915.1 Genlisea aurea | reverse complement strand
GTTTCCAAAGGTCTCCAGCGGACCACTTCCAACAATAAATTTGTAAAAATGAAATTTAATTTAATTGTGAGAGACTAATGCAATTGATTGTAAATTTTGTTACGAGTGAATTAGTCAATTTATAATTAAAAATTTGATATAAAGATTTAAATTAAATTTAAATAAAAACTATATAAATAAATGCTTATTTTTTAAATCGATGTACTAAAACTGTTTTTATTCAATAAAATATAATTATTTTATTTTTATTATTATTTTGTTTCTGAAATAATAATATTAATGGAAATAAAAAAAAGTGTGATGCAATAATTATTGAGGGATGCTAAAGTCCAAAAAACAGTGGGGTCCTCATTGGCTGGCGTTCGCTTTCTTTGTTTTTAACAAATTTATTTTTCCTCTTCTTCTTCTTCTTCATTCGCCATTCGAGTAGCGAGAACCCTTTTTTCTTTAAAACCCTCGAGAAAACTCGCGATTCCTCGCTCAGATTTTTCTCTCTCTCTCTCTCTCTCTCTCTCTCCGATCGATTCTTCCTCCACAGTAAATGCAGAGATGCGTTTGTTGTCGTAGTTCTCGAAACGCCGGGGTTTCTCGAAAAGAGACGAGATTCCGGTGGTCGTCTCCTTCTCAGATATCATCCATGGAGGCCGATGAGAGTTGATAAATCCTCACCTTCTTTAGTTTTTTTTTTCTCACTCAAGAACAGGTACGGAATTCGCGATTCTAGTTCTTTTTTGGTTCGGATTTCTTCTGACGCTGTTTAGGGTCTAATTTCTTTTATACAGTTAGTTTTACGGCGTGGAGTCGGTGAAGAAGAAAAACTGATTTGATGCTGAGAAACAGATCCAGAAGACCGGTAAGAAGCAGCAGCAGCAGCAAAAAACAAGGTAATTTTTCCTTTGTTAACTTACCCGACCCGGATTCTGAAAACAAAAAAAAATAAATAAACAGGTATAATGGCCGATGATCACTGGGTGGTTTCATCGCCGACGAAATCAGCGTCTCCGGGATTCCTCACCGGATTCCTCCCGAAGAAAGTATCCGATCCGGAGGGATCCGCCGCCGTCTCGAGTCCGACTTCGATCCTCGACGCCAAGAACTTCGTAAACCTCAGCAACCCCTTCGGGTACGCGTCCAAATCCCCATCCAACAACAAACACGAGCCGCCGCCGCCGCAGCCGCAGCAACAACAACAAGAAGCCATCGGTTTAGCCATCATCGACTCCATCATCGACGACGAATCATCATCCGACGGCATTCATCTCGCCGTCTCCAAACCGGTGACCCGAATGGTGTTATTCGGATCGAAGCTGAAACTCCACATCCCGGAGGCTGCTGCTGCTGCACCGGGGGTTGATTCCCCGAAATCTCCGGCAGAATTCGGGACGAAAACCAGGAGTAGTTGTTCATCGTCCTTGCAGTCGTCTCAGTTCATGAGTCCCTTATCCAATACCAGGAACCTGATGAGACAACTCTCCCTCAAAGAAATGGAGCTGTCAGAGGACTACACCTGCGTGATCACCCACGGACCCAATCCCAGAACCACGCATATCTTCGACGAGTGCATAGTGGAGAGCAGCAACGCACCTTCTCAATCATCAGATGAAACTAAAATGATGGAGTCGTCTTCTTCTTTCCTCAGCTTCTGTCACCACTGCAAAGACATCCTCAGACAGGACAAAGACATATACATGTACAGGTTAGTGGAGCTACATTACGATCCCATCTCCAATACATACATACAAACAAAGTGAAGATAGCAGGCTTGTTTTAATCTCGTGCAGGGGAGAGAAGGCCTTCTGCAGCCATGAATGCAGGTCCCAAGAAATGATGGTGTTGGAAAAATAAAGTAAGAAACAAAATGATGGGGTGCTCATCAAAATCAAAACCCAACATTGTTTCCTCCTACCCACCCTTATTATTATGATTGTTGTAATTTTTTCCCCAGCCCCCTACGGATCAAATATTCCCACTTGCAAATACAGATAAAAGAGAAAGACAAGTGGTTTTTTTTTCTTCAAGAACTGAAAAAAAGATATTAAAAAATAAAAAACAAAAGAAAGAAAGAAAGTCTTACAATTTTTGGTATCTGTAGCTTTCAAGCGAGCATCCTAAATGATTTGTTTATTTCCTCGTTGCTGCTGAACTACTCTTGCGTGAAATACACAAAAAAGGACCAGTCATTATCAGAAAAAGTAAAAACATGATTGAAGGGAAAAATGTGAACAAGAACAACATAGGGGATGGTCCAGTCATGTCCACCTCCGGATAATAACTACACAATGCCAAAAACAACGATATGATAATAATAATAACCAACACAGTCGCTAGTGATAACGGTGTAGAGAACAACACAACAAAGCCCCCCGAAAAAAACACACGAGGAAAAAAATACGAAAAAACTAGTAATTTTCCAAAGATCAGCAGGCGTTGTGGTGACAGACAGCTAGCTCTCTTCCATGGGAGCGGCCTCCGAAAGCTGTGCAGCAAAACAGAACACAACACATGATTGTTGAATTGAACCAACATAAATAAACAATGATTTCAATCATTTTTGCAGAGGAACAGAAAACATACCTGTTTGTAACTTGGTTTGATTCAGCAAGTCTCCAAAAAACACAACAGTTGGACAACAAGAACAAGTGGTACCACCATTTCTAGAGGAACAGTTGAACAATATGAACAATGAATGGGGTTTTGATGAAAAGAGAGGTGAACAAGGAAGTGAGAATGGTTTGATCCGATAAATTATTGAAACCCGAGAGCCGGGACTGAAATCGAATATCTTCCCATTCATGTTTCTCTTCAAAAAATAACGAGAAACATGATGAAGGAAGAACAGAAAAGAAACTACTTCCAAGAGGAAATAGGCATAGAAAAAAAAAAAAGATGGGCAAATATCCACAACAGGCATTCGGCCAAGCAGGAATAGAAGAGCTATGTTAGAAAAGGAAAAGAGAATCCTACGGATTCCCTTCTAGAGACTTTGCAATATATACAGATTGCAAGCAAAAGAGGGTAGAGGAAGAACAGGTACCGTACTATGATACAAGTTGAAGCCCACTTACAAGACCACAGTTTGTCATTTACATCGAATCCCACAGGGTTTCTTTCCAGAGGCAAAAAACCATTTCTCAGAAACCCAAATCAGATCAGAAATTTATACCAGTAAAACATCTCCCCTCTCAAGATTTCGGAGATAGTCAGTCCACAACCAGATAACTAACAGCTGTTCCTCCACTGAAGCCAGAGGGACACTCCAACATGCTGATCTTGTTTATTATATGTACTGCTGCTGCCTAAGAAAACCAACAAAATAAACCTAATCACTTGTAAACCGGGGGGGGGTGCTGGCTCTCCTTTATTCGTCAGCGATATCGAGATTGAGAATTCTGCGAAGGGTCTTGGTTGCAGAATTAGAGAATTCAAAGAGACTGATACCGGGAGAAGAACTACTCTCCCTAACAGGGGAAGCAGGGGCAGACTTTGCCATGGGCAGCAAATCGACTTCACGGTCGAATGAGATCATCCTTTTAGACTGAACTGAAAACTTGGGCAGTGGCAGGGAACTCGGCGGAGGCGAAATCGAGTATGCAGGTCCAGCCCATCTCTCAGATAAAAGGAAATCTTCGTGAAACTTGAACTTGATAGGCACAGGAACTGAGCGGCTCTTCAAAATTCTTCTAGGGCCTTTTCGATTTTCACTGGAACTCGGCGAAATAGCTCGAAGTGCTGCTTTGGTATTAACAGGAGTTGTATCAGAAAACGCACTGAAAGGAGTTGGAAGCAAGCCTCCTCCAGATTCAAATGCCCTGCAAGTAATGCCTCGGAAACCGTCTGATGGCGGAGAGGCAAAGTAAGCATCTTTAGAGGGTTCATGCCCACGGCTTCGGCGATAATACTGATGGCTACTCTTATGATGAGAGTAAACTAGGGTTTCCATCCCACGAATTCCTCCTCCGTCCTCCTAATTCTGACTTACTCCTCCTCTATTCACAAATCTTAACACTAAATGAAAATGATCCAAAAATAAACTAGCACAGATCTTTAGATCTCCGCCACAACAACCAAAATGTGAGCAGATCAATCCCTACTTCAGTAACCCCGACCAACAGAACAAACATATATGCAAACCGCAGCTCGTGGACAAACCTCGCAATATCACCACAGCCTTCAGATCTATACATATCACGTCATAAAGAAAGCAAATAAACATCACTAATACTAATCCGAACGAGATCCAACAACGAAAAACAAAAAATAAGAAAAAAAAAAAACGAAATGACTCACCGCAGAACCAGTAGATCCGATGCTGGACTTTGAACTAGCCTTCACGGTAGCGAATTCGAAAACGGTAGCTAACTCTTTGGGAGTGGCGGAGCCGTCGGAGTTTCAGAGAGGAAGCTCAAATCTCAGTCCACTCGATTATGTAAAGATACCGCATAAGGCAGAAACGCCCGGATCTGAAATGCATTTCCACACTGCATTTAAATGTAGGCTATAGGAACGGCGGAGGAAGTTTTCACAGTGAAATTCCCTAATTACCCCCAACATAAAAAATAATTTTAAAACAATTGGGCCAGGCCAACAAACTAGGCCCTCAATAGGCCCATTAAAAATATCCTATAGGGCTTACTATATTTGGGCTTACAAATTTGTTTTTTACACATGGATCCATTTTACGCAATTTATTTATTTTAAAATAATACCATTTTATTTTTGTGTATGATTTTTATTTAAAAACAACTCGCTCATAACTCATAACTCCACAGCCACCTGACATTCAACTGCAACGAGTTTTATAATCACGTGACAATTTGATCAATTTCGATTTTTTTTTTTATTTCATGAGGTTATTAAAAAATCACGCAAAATATAATTTTAGTATGACTTAGACCTTACAAAAAATATATTGGTGGGAAAATGACCCGTAACGTAACGGTAGAAATTCAATTTTTTTTTTACAATTAAATTCATACATTTTTTACGTTTTAACAATAAATGTCGCATATATATATATATTTGTTACACATGTAATGGAAATAATTTAATTTTTTCAATTTTTAAATATGTATAATGTTGTTTATATAAACAATGATGACCCAAAAAAGTTAAAACCCCAAATTAATGTGTAACAAGTTGCGTAGCATGGTGATTAGTGATAACCGCACCTAATCGAATCCTCAACGTGTGGGGCCCGTTTACCTTCGGATAAGATTACACGTGCTCCGGTTTTTACTCGCACGCTTGAGATTTTTTTTAATTTAATGTGACTTATTGATCTAATTATTTCTAATTTGACTATGTGAAGATAGATGATTTTATTGTATGATCAATTTAAAATAATGATGAAATAATAAAAAAAAAATGTAATTATATATAAGAATTATTTAGGTTTAGTCCCTCCCTTTCTGTGGTGCCCCCCATAAATACATATGAAAGTCTGTCACTGCAACGACAATAATTAAATAACAAATGGCGAGGAATCTGAGTTTCTGCTTCTCGAGGACGAATTCGCCGGAGCAAAGCGCCGACCGGAGAAGCCCCGGAACGTTCTTCGACTGTTACAACGCCCTTTACGAGACTTCGTCTTTCTCCACCGCTTCCGACGAAGATCCGGCGGGAAGTGCCGATTTCGCCTCCGCCGTCGCTTCGCGGCGCTTCTTCTTCTCCTCTCCCGGGCGGTCGAACTCCATCGTCGACTCTTCTCACTCCTCCTCCTCCTCCTCCTCCTCCTCGTCCGCGTCGGACGGCGCGAACAACGCGGTATCCAGACACGGCGTGGAGGCGGTGCCGACGTACTCTCCCGACCCGTTCGCCGATTTCCGGCGATCGATGCAGGAAATGGTGGAGGCGCGTGAAATACACGACGTCGGTGAGAATTGGGATTACTTGCATGAGCTCCTCATCTGTTACCTGTCGCTGAATCCCGAGAGTACCCACGAGTTTATCGTCGGAGCGTTCGCCGATCTCATCGTCTCCCTCATGGCCGCGAATACTCGGCGGAAAAAAATGCAGTAAATTTAATTTTCACAACGCCAAAACGCCGTAATTATTATTATTATTATTATTATTATTTTATTTATTTATGGGTTGTTGGCATGGTAACAATTGCAGCAAGCTGGGCTTGTCCCGCTTATTCCTACAAAATTTATCCTCAATTTTAATCTCATATTTTTTTTTTATTCAAATTCAATCCTCAATGCCAATGGTTTTCACGAGAAGGAAGAAGATTTGACTTCTCGCGCTGAAACTTGAAAAGTCATCGTTACGTAACAATAATTATAGAATCGATTCCTTAAATAAATTAAGTGTCTCATTTTGAATTATTGTTGTGGATAATGGTCTATATATAATAACAAAAAAAACAATATACATATATAATTATATATATATATAGATGGCAATTGGCATTAATGAAGGGGATCTGGTCATGTTTCTTTTTCAAGATTCTGCATGATCATGTGTGTGTACATGACAGTGATTTAACTTGTTCCATGAATGCTAATGACATCAATAATTTCTGTACTTGTATTTAATAGAACCAGAAACCATTAATTACTATAAATAGAAACAAAAAGGTCACCATTTATATATATATGAAATTGTCATCTAATATTGTATGTATGAAATTGAAAACATTAGTAATTAAAAAATAATGAATCATTAGTGTATTTTAAAAAAATAAATCAAAATTCCGTTTACAACATATTCATTGGTGAGGAGTAATTGTCAAGGTGGGGGCCTACAGGGCTACAACTACATATGAAGTGGACGTCAACAAGACTGCGACACACCGTACCAGTGTGGATTAGGCCCCAGACTAACACAGCTCTTGAAAAAAAAATGAGACTCACACCAATCACCATTTTTTATTTTTTATTTTTAAAAAAACTTTTATAATAAAAAAGGTAATAATTTTTAAAAAATATATACATTTCTTTGCTTACTTTTGATTTCAAAAAATATACAATTTTCATTTATATTGTAAAATTTTAATCACAATTCGATAATTTCACCCGTAAACAACATTTATGATTAGTTGTGCGTGAAACTCTCAATCAAATAAAATTTCATTTTTACATATTTACTGTTTAGAATTTTAAAAATATTTATTTAAAGATAAAATAATAAATTTATGATTAAAATTTTGAATAAAAATAAAAATAATAAGGTATGTATGAAGTGTAAACATCAGTACAAATTGTCTAAACGACTACACACCGTGCCAAACAAAAAAACAACACATTTTGGTACACAAGGACATTTCCAGCTCAACAAATAAACAAAAAAAGTGTTCAAAAATCCAATAATATATTTCAAAAATATAAATTTGAAATCAATTCTATTTTTTTTGTTTTTTTTTTTAACACCAAGTGAAAAACGAATCCAGAATCGATTCTCAGGCACAATGACAACCAAGTAACTTGTTCGAAGACAATAACATACCATATGGAAGAAGGTGAAGGCGGAATTTGGTTGTTCAACGCTTCTTGGAGACACCGACGGTTTTTCCTCTACGGCCGGTGGTCTTGGTGTGCTGGCCGCGGACGCGAAGGCCCCAGTAGTGGCGGAGGCCTCGGTGGTTGCGGATCTTCTTCAGTCTCTCCAAATCGTCCCTCAGCTTCATGTCGAGAGCATTCGAAGTCACCTGAGAGTATTTCCCGTCTTTGTAATCCTTCTTCCGGTTGAGGAACCAGTCGGGGATCTTGAACTGTCGAGGGTTCGCCACGATTATCATCAGGTTGTCCAGCTCGGCAGCCGAGAGTTCGCCAGCCCTGCAATAAAACCGAAAGGATTATAACATCATGCAAGGAGTGTGATTCCCGATTAACTTATCGTTCATATCTACACATTTGTTTTACTTGGAATTCACATATAAGGAGCTAATTCGAAGAACTTGAATGCATATACATATAGCAATAGGCAACATCTTCAGCACTGTAAATTGCAGACATCAACATTGGAAAACGAGAATTCAGACCATAAAGGATAAATTCAGCAAACCAATACCTCTTATTCATGTCGATATCTGCCTTCTTGCATACAACGTTGGCGAAACGGCGGCCGATGCCCTTGATCGAGGTGAGGGCGAACATTATTTTCTGCTTCCCATCCACGTTCGTGTTCTGCACACGCAGGATGTGCTGGAACTCCTCATTAGCTACGAGCGACTGCCGTTCAGAAATTCAACCGTTCAAAAGAAAAAAAAAAAAACATCAGAACTCAAAATCTGCAGAAAATAAAAGCAACGTCCTATCCAATTACCATCTCCTCTAGGGATTAATCGGACAACGATTCGGCGGCGGCAGTGCGCGTCTTTCTTCCAACAGGGACGAATCGAAAACCCTAATAACGCAATTTTTTTTGCGGCAGATAGGAAATAAAAGAGCATACATACATAGCACATATTTATCAGTCCATTAATAGGCCCAATGTAAAATATAAATCCAAGAGATCTTAATTCGAGTCTAGGCCCAGCCCATTAACCATGGATAGCCGATTAACTACCGAATTAGTTATAATCGATGAGAATTGATAACCGAACCGAATTCAGGTATTTGATAACTTCAATCTAAATAGTAAATACCAAAAAAACAGACAACACAAAACATACATACCCGGTTAGTTAGTTAATCGTCACCAACATCGGCAGCTCTCCCGGCAAAAGGATCATGAGAAGGAGCAGAATCCTGCCCAATGTGCCTCTGCACCAATCGCTGCAGATCAGCCATCACCTTCTGCTCACGCTTCGCTTTCTCTTCATAGTTGAACATCGCCAAAGCCCTCTTATCCTCCGCGCTGTAAACCTGGTTTTCTTTCCTGATACGGATCGCGTTCATCCTCTGATGCCTGCTCCCGCTCATCACGTATCCCAGACTCTCGAACTTCGAAATCTCCTCAGCCGACAGCCCCACTTCGCCTCGTCGAGGGATACGTTTCCCCTGCTGGACGTACTGCGCGATGGCGTCACCTTCACCGGGTCTCAGTGCGCCCCCGTAGTTTATGTGCCCTTCGGCTTTGGGTAACGGCATCGGACCCACGATCGGCTCGTCTTCTACGTTGGCCTTCTTTCGCAGTTCGATCATTTCCTTGAACTCGAGCAACTCGGCGTCGTTGTCGTCGATGTCGTTTGTTGCCTTGGGGGGTGGAATGTCTTTCGGGACGTTTTCTGAATCGGAATGAGTCTCGCTGTCGGTTCCTCTTCTTCTCCCTTTGATTTGTTTGGACTTTGAAGAAGACGACCCCCCTTTCTTCCTCAGCCTTTTTGGATTCGTCGCGTGATCACTGATATCGGAATCCTCGCTTTCGTAACTTTTTCTGCTGTTGCTTCTTCTGTGATCCTTTCTCCCACTTCTCTTTTGTCTGCTTCTCTTACTCTTTAGTCTCTTCTGTTCATCATATGAATCCTCATCACCGGTGGATTCATCTTCGGATAAACTTTCAGCCCCGGAACGAGATCTCATTCTGAAACTGCTTTTCCGATCCTTCCGACTCCTCCTGGTTCTCCTATCTTGCTCTGATGAATCATCATCGTCATCACTTGAATCTTCTTCAGATGGGGTTTCACTCTCGGATGAATACTTTTGGGATCTCCTCCCTTTCCTCCTAGATCTGGAATCAGCTGATTCAGACTGTGACTCGTGAGACGGTGAACGCAAATGATCCGACTTCTCAGCGCCGTTACTCAATCCTTTGATTGGTTTTTCAGCTTCAACATCAAAATTCTCTTCTGGCTCCCCGTCCGATTTCTCATTGGGATCCCTAGGAGGGCTCGGAGTGCAATTCCAGATACAGTTTTTGAGAGCCTTCCTCAATTTCTGACGCTTCAACCTGCGATACTCCTCAAGAGGAAGGTCTTTCAATTCTTCATCAGATTCAGACCTATCATACCGCCCCTTCCTAAAATCTCTATCGAGGTAGGGCTTCCTCCTATTATCATTCCGAAAATTCTTCGTCTGTATAGAATCACGCCGTTCTTCAAAAACAGGAGGATAAGAATACACCGGAGAAGAACGACGGTTTCTACCACGACTGCCGCTCACCGGGCTTCGACTGCGACTCCTGCTCAAACTCCGACTCCGGCTTCGGCTGCGAATTCCGTTACGGCCATCGAATCTGCGAGAATCCGGAGAATAAGAGCCGTACTCGTGGCGATCGACGAATCGTCGCCGATCTGTGATTTCCACCGAAGACGAAACCCTAACCATCGAATCAGATTTGAGAACCAGAAACCTGCAACCCCTATATTAATACTCAATTTTTAAGTCGGTGAATCCGAAGAATTTTCAGGCCCATAATAGGCCCAACAAATTACAAATTTTATTTTCTTCATCAATATATTTACTTCAAAATTAAATCCCACAAGAATTAATTTTGAACCATCAAATCCCACAAAAAATATTTATTAGAGGATTTGCCATTTCGAAGTACATTATAATTTATGGTTTTGCAAAAAATAATCTTATTATTCCATAATTACAAATTAAATAATTTTTATTTTAAAAATGAATAAATTATGTTTAGATGATATGTATATCTTAAATTGTAATAATATGATAAAACAAAAGAGGAATATTTAAGCAAAACATATTTTGCAGAATCAAATGATAATCTCCCAAAAACAATAATACGAAATCAAGCAACTGGTCATGCTTCACAGAAACAGCACGAAATAAAGAAATGGTTAAATGAAAGATACCGCCGATTGCCGAACCATGGTAGGGGAGAATTCTGCTCTCACTTCTTCTTGCCAGCCTTGGCTGCTTCGGATGCCTTCGTCTGGGGAAAAAAAAAAAAAGGGGGTTTCAATTTCATCATATTTAATGTATGTAACGCATCCAAAATGTATACCTTCTTCACACCACGGATCTTCTTGGCTCTGTTCTTCCTCTCCTTCAACTGCTTCCTGGATTTTTCCACCTTGGTAGCCAGACCATTCTGGAATAGCGCAACCACATTATCTATCAGTTACTACTGAGAAGATGCTACAGAAATATCTGCAAGATGCAATGATATATATATATATATATATAGTGACTATTATTACCCTGATAAGCCTGTATTTGGGCTCATATTTCTTTGCGTTTTCGACGGAATCGTATATCAAGCCAAATCCAGTCGATTTGCCACCGCCGAAGTGTGTTCTGAACTTGAACACAAAAATGGCGTTGGGATCCTTCACCTCATACATCCTTGCCAATTTCTCCTTTAACTCAGCCTGGATTGATCCAAACATATACACATCTAATCATATACGAGCCACTTCAGAAGCTAAAAATGCAACCGACAGAAATCAACAAAAGCAGAATGAAATTTTTCACATCAAAACCTTTGATACATTAGGCCTTCCAGGATGAAGTACGTCGATGACCTGAACAAACCACATTAAAAAAAAAAAAAAAAAGGAA
>KE527484.1:0-10409 GCA_000441915.1 Genlisea aurea | reverse complement strand
AGGAGTTTCTGCTCGCCGATCCTTTTTTTTTTTTTTCGTCTTGTAGGATTATTATAAGTTACTCGAAGTGGATTACGATGCGTCGGAGGATGCCATTCGTTCCAATTACATCCGCCTTGCTCTGGTTCGTAGTTGATTGAATGCTCAATTTTTTTATTTTTTTTTTTTAATTTTAGGGTTCATATTTTTTCATTTGAGAATGAATGTGTTCTGGTGTTGGTCAGAAGTGGCACCCTGATAAACAGAAGGATATTGCTGAAGCTACCTCTAAATTTCAAGACATAAATGAAGCTTATCGAGGTAGTAATGATCGTATTAATCATCATCATCATCATCACTGTTTTGGATTTCTGAAAGATTGATTTTTGTTTTTTCTCTGAACAGTTTTGAGTGATCCTGTAAAACGGCATGAATATGACAAGAAAGGGATGCTCTATACGTTTGACAGCAATCTGTTGGTGAGAGAGCTCTCGTTTATTTCGACCCTCTGTTTTTTTGCTTGAAACTTCACCATCTTGAATCCAATCTACTCTACTCTTAATAAGATGGATTTCGCCACCGTCATCGTCTCGCAGGAGTACCTCAATCGATACAAGAGCCTCATCCTCACGCCCAACGGTCTAGGGATGAAATGTTGGATGTGGTGATGATGTTCGGATTAAAAGTCGTCGTTACCGGATTGCTGCAGGAGATTTTTTTTTTTCTCATGCAACTAACTGTGAGGTCGGATTCGGATTCGAAAGAGGTCAGTATTCGGATCGCTTCGTATGTACATTTTTCCGTTGATGCTGCTGCTTTCGATTCTCTCTCGTACATTAACAATCAGTTCGTTGGATTGGATGATATCATCGATATATAGCTAGCAGGGTAATTAAATAATTCATGAAGAAAGAATGTGGAATCAGATTCCGGAATCCCATTTGGCCGGTGGCCGAAGAATCCGCCCGGCCGCCTTCGGGATGATCATCATACCGGCGGCTTCTTCTTCTTCTTCTTCTTCGTCTTGGCCCTTCAGAAGCGAGCAATAGTTCATGAAGGTCTGCACGCTCACGAACAATCTGAAGTCGATGGCGAACAGGAACTTCAGTTCCAGCTCGTTGAGTTCGGCCGTGCTGATCCCTCCGACCCTCGCGTAGTACGAATTCTTGAAGAATCTGGAAAACCAGCAGCCAGCAGCGTCGGGGTAAAAAGTGACCATACAGAAAGCAACAGTAACGAGGAGAGGGAGTCCTGCGTGAAATTCATTTTTTGTTGCTTACAGATCGTCCATGAATTTGGCCGCCACCACGAGGCTGGTGATGAGGAGCCTGTGAATGTTGAGGGAGTTCCAACGGAGGCGCGTGCGGTGCACGTACCTGTCGAGGTAAATGTGGGCCACGACGAAACAGGAAGGGCTGCAGGATGAGTACTTGAAGATCCGATGGATGTATTGGCGTATGGTGAGGGATGGAGGTCTTAAGCCGTGGAACACGGTGATGGTTTCTTCTTCTTCTTCTTCTTCATTCTGCAAAATCTTCTTCTTCTTCTCGTTCTTCTGAATCGTCCTCTCCAGAAACGAGGCGAGGAATGACAGAACCGGCGGCTGCTTCCCTCCCAGATAATCTTCCATCTTCCCAGATCTATCCAAACAAAAAAATAAAACCCACGAAGATCAAACCCAACCAGCAGGTAAGAGAAGAAACTAACGAGACAAAAAGCGAGAACACATATGGAGAAGAGAAGACCCCACCACCACATGATGATTCTTTATCTCCAACTGCACGCATCCCCTTCCTTCCCAGACTGGTGGTGATTGATTGATTGTCTTCTTTGTTTTTAACTTGTAGTGCATTTTTTACAATGATGATCGAAAGAGAAAAAAAAAAAAACTAACTGTAGTTTGTTTGTATACTTGCCCTCAGTCGGCTACGACGATCCGATCCTGCATTATATTGACAGATGAATGAACACAAATTTTAGAGGAAGTTCATGGATTCCATCCGGTACATAGATCTCTAGATGAACATGAATTCTCACATATGAAATTATTGTATTCGGAATTGGGAAAAACTTGCAGAAATGGAAGTATTGAATTGCAGGAACCCTAAATTCCAAGTTTGAGATTTCAGGGATGATTCTGGTCGCGATCGGAAGGTTCTTTGGGCTGTTCGTCTGGATCTCTGTTGGGATCGGACTTATCTATGGCGGATCTGACTTTGGCGAGCCAGGGCTTCAACGCCAGCTCTATCGCCAACCAACCGAATGCCAGAGCTCCAGCCACAATTGCCGCCGATTTCACCGGATTCGATTTCCCCATAATCCCCGAGCTCCAGACCCAGTCCCTGGCCCTTCCTTCTCGTCTCGATCGATTCTCCTTGCGTATAAAACAACGCACCACAATAAATAAATACCAGACACTATCACCAGTGTTTGACTTTTTTATTCCACAGAAGGAAAAATACGTATTTGATACACAGGATTTCAGCTCAGCATAGAGAACCAACACAACAATCAAATCAAATGGGCATGGGTTCTTTTACACAGGCAAAGCAACCCACTGGAGAATTCATTCTTTCAGCTCCATGGAAAACGGAGCTCTCAGGTGGAAAGATAGCAAGATAGCAAAAATATAGTAACAGCACAATGAATGGAAAGCTAAGCTGGCTGACATTGCAGCAAAAGAATACAAAAAAAAAACCAGAGAAAGTGCGTACGGGACGGGACGATGAAATTCAGACAACGTCTTGAAGGGCTCTCTTGATGTCGGCCTGTCGTGTTCATCATAATCAAACACAACCATGAAGAAGGAGCACGGCAAATACATATAATATAGAGCGTACCTCCATGGCGAGAGGCGTCGTGGTCGTCCCGTATCGTTTGATCACGACGCCATCTCTGTCTACCAGGAACTTTGTGAAATTCCATTTGATGCTGCCGGAACCGAACACGCCTCCAGCACTCGCTTTGAGGAACTTGTAAACCGGGGCAGCATTCGGGCCGTTCACTTTCACCTTATAAAAAAAACACACCAACCAACATTGTTGCACATGAAACCAACGATCCAAGGACTCTTGATGATTGATTGATACATACCTTTTGAAAAACGGGGTACTCGGCTTTGAATCTTGTGCAGGCGAATTGCTGCGCTTCTTCGCTGGTTCCGGGCTCTTGATGCAAGAACTGGTTGCACGGGAAAGCCAATATCTCGAGGCCTAAACCACGACCATTCGATCTAAATCCAGTTCACCACCATTGCAGACAGAAAAAAACAAAGCTCACCTTTATCCTTGAACCGAGAGTAGATCTCTGTGAGCTGGGTGTAATTGGAATTTGTGAACCCACTACGGCCACAAAATCAAAATGCCATTCAGATCAAAAAAAACAACCAAGAAATGGAGAATGGGGGCTCACCATTTGGAAGCCACATTCACAACCAGCAGCACTTTCCCTCTGTAGATGCTAAGGTCAACGTCTATGCCTCTGCTATCCTGTTTGTATTGGGATTGGATGTCAAAACAGAAACAAACAAACGAAAAGTTCAAATCGCCATAATCGATTTCTTCAAAATGAGAGTGGTGGGATCCAGTAATGCAATGCAATACAACAAAGGGGAAAGAAAGAGAGAACCTTTACGATGAAATCATGGATGGTTTTCCCCGGCACTGAAGGAGAAGCCCCCATTCCTCTTCTTTCTATCTGCCTTCTTCCCTTCCACCCCTTTTCCTTTCTTTATGAAGGAAGGGTAATCAAGCACACAACGTGGAGAATAATAAGGGAACAGAAACAAACAGCGTGAGAGAGGAGGATCTCCCTAAATAAATGCAACGCTGGAAAAAGTTGGTTCATCAAAAGTAAACGTCTATAGAATGAGACCCCAAAAATAATCAAGAATTTTATGGCTTGTTTAATCAAGAAAACATAAGAAGCATCTTTCCCTGTAATTTTTTCACAGCAGTTTCAACAAATAAGCAACCAATTCGAATAAGAAGAAGCACACCTGATAAAATTTCAGCATAAGATAAACACCCGAACAATTTACACCGTATAAACAATGAGAAGAGAAGCACTCCATATGGGCAAATCGTCTCATTCACTTGGTAAGAGAATAAGATAAGAAGAATAGTGTGTGATGATAACTGCTTCCTCACAGTTGAGATTTCATGGGCTGATCGTCGTCCTCCTCGATATCCCAACTCAACTCTTCGTCGTCTTCAGCTGAGGTGAACTGCTTCCCGATGATAACAGATCTGTTGTCACGGCTAGCAGATGACTGTTTTCTCTCCTCATCACTTCCCACATCCTCAATATCATCATCCCAACTCAGATCATCTTCTCCATGATCATCAACTTTAACAGCAGGTATAACTTTTTCAATACTCGCATCATCTTTGATTGTTTTTTCGCCCGTAGTATCGCGATCTTGATCTTCCCCGCCAACCCTTTTCTCATAAGATGATGTTTCCTCATCTCCTTTTTCAGCGCTACGTTCGTCGGACTTCTCTTCTTTTTCATACTTTGCAGCATCTCTACTATTATTCTCGTTTGCCTCGATAACCTTGAAGCCATTTCCTCCATGACTTTTATCATTATCGTTCACGATAGTAGCGGAACTGGAACTTTCCTTCTCATGGCGAAGCAGCTTATCATTTGAATCATCTACTTTCGGAACCTGATTCAAACTATCTCCGTGTTCATCACCTTCTTTCGTCCTCACATTGTTGCCCTCCTCCTCATCTTCTTCGTCGACATCCCAAGTCAACTCATCCTCATCATCTCCTGATATTGCTCTCTTCACAAGATTTGCTCGAATCTTCTCTTGCTGTTTCAGTTTATCAACTCTGTAAAAGTACCGGAACCAAAACGTTTCAGGATCAACTTCACTGGGAACAACCTTCTTGTAAATCCCATCAAGAGTCCCATTCTCTCCAATCAGACTATCCATTTCGTCTCTTCTATCTCCCAACTGAAACGAGAATTTCCACTTCCCATATTCCTCAGCGTCATCCGGTTCCTCACAGAAAGTGTTTAAATCACTCTGAACAGCACTCAATTGTGCTTCATACCAACTGTACCGAGCCGAAACGCTCCTATTCGCACTAGGGGTGTCAGAATCACCATCATCCCCAAAAATAAGGGATTCCCTTGAAATAATTTCAGCGGTCGATTTCAGCACTCCATCGAGCACGCCATGGGCCGCAGATGCCCCTGCCTCCAGCGAAACCGGAAGATCCTTCACAGCTCGACTAGTTACCTCTCTGATAATCTGAGTCTCCTTCTGGAGACCCAACCCGAATTCCTGTAGATCTTTGCGATAAGTCTCAATGACTGATTCAGATCGGGCGGCAAAATTCTTGATCAAGCCCCCAATATTCCAAGCATTGTCAGCACCATCCTGCGAATCGGAACGTGTACCGCGATCTTCTGGAGATTCCACCGGAGGAATAGAATCATCGGCAGATCGATGGACATCTTCTGAATCGGAAGTATCAGAATCCTCCGCCAAAATAGATCTGAAGAAATTCATAGTAGAAAGATGCTACTCAATTGAATGAAGAAACTCGGGGTTTAATTGACTTCACAGATTGAAGGTAGAGATGAAAGCTGAGGCCGGCCCAGAAAATTACTATTGGGCCTAAAAATAACGGCCCAAAATATTGATGGGCTTTAGGCTTTAGGCCCGTGGCCTGTGGGACTTAGGGCTGGCCCAATTTAGGGGTGTTTTGTGGGCCTGAGACTTGTGGGCCTGGCCCAATTTCTTGGCCCATATAAAACCGACGTGTCGACGAACAGCGACCGGATTCTTGATTCTTGAATATTTCCGGAACGTATTTTTTTGTACGAGGAGAAAATCCTTTGATCTTCGTGGGGCTACGGTTTTTCAGGATGCTTATTGCATTTGCGCTCGTCTCTCGAATCCGTGCGTGCTCGAATTCTTGATGATTCTGAACTTCGTTTTCCGAATCGATGGAGTTCCTTTGTATTTTTAATTTGCGAATGCGGACTGAATTCTGGAGGAACTTTTGATGAACTCTCAGCTCTCTTCGAAGGGATGGTGAAGGTAGCCATGGCAGAAACTTGTGTATTGGAAGAAGTGTTTTGAGTTACAGAAGTGAGCAAGAATGGGGAGAATCCTTAGCGGGTTCATATTGCCCTCGCTGCTATTGGCAGGTACAATGGGTTAATTTTGTTTTATTGTGCTGAACAGGTCTACGATATTCATGAGTTTTTGGATAATCGTCGTTTTATGGATAGACTTTATTCTGATACCTTATACTAGTCTTCAGGTTTGTTCAGCCCTAACTTAAAGTCAGTCATGTAGGTTGCTGAAATTTGTATGCATCTACCTAGTCATGGATGTGGATGTGTTAATGAAAAGTTTGCCTACCGAGAGTTTTTTTTTTTTTCCCTTTTGAATTAAAGACTTGGATTAGTAGAACTCTTACCTTCCTACTTGCTCCATGTTTTACACTAAGCTATTCATTATTATGACCGAGTTACTGTTGCAGCTGGATTGCTTAATTGGAGCATCATTTCTTTCATTAATTTGCTGTCTTCTCTCATTCTCCGGTTTGCTTATCCTAAAAGAGGTAACTGTTTGCTTATATAAATTTGATTATTCACCCAGTTTACTTTGAAGATATTTCGTAGGTACCTCATCAAGTTGTATTACTTTCTTTTCTTCCTTTGCAGGAACTATATTTAGATGGAAAGGCCTATATTTTTGGTTTGTTTTCACCTTCTCTGCTCTAGTGGTCATTGCACAGTTGATTTTTCTCGCTCTAATCGGAATCACAAACAATGGAAAGACCATTCAAGATCATTGGTGGATGACTCTATTCGGACTTATGAAGTGGGAATTTTATTCTTAATTTCTGTTTTTTTTTTCCATTTTTTTTACTGTACAGCCATATATTTTATATTTCGTTCTAACTTCTGAAGATCGAATGCCTTTCAGGTTTCAGTCATGGAGATCGCCCACTGTAATCTATTTCCTGGTCTTGGAAATCTTGGTTGGGGCTGTAGCCTTTTCTGAAATAAACAAATTCAACTTTATGGGATGTGAAAATCCATGTCGGGATTCTTTGCCATCAGTTCTTGAACGGATAGGTTTGTCCATTCACTATTCTGATTAAGATGCTAGTCCATAAGTATTGGAGAATATTAGCCAGTTATTCTTTGATTCTATCTAATTGGAATTATGCATTCATTATCGTTGAAATGAATTACATGAAAACTATGGTAGAGATAGGTTGGAATATTAGCCAGTTATGGAAGTACCTTCTTTCTTAATTTGAATGCCGTTGGTTGCATAGTTCAGCATTTATTAGTTTTTTGTAATGCGTTTTCATTCATTTTTTCATCTGCACAGATATGAATTAAAATTGTGTTAGTATTTTTGAGTTTCCTAAACTGTACATGATAGTCACATATTTTCCTAGGTATAAATACCTAGGGGCCGACTAGTGGATTTGATATCATAATTTAACTGTAATTTGTTTGCTCGTTTTTCATCCAAATGAAAAAGGTTATCGACTTAGGTTGGGATCCTGCTTATTACTGCCTGCTGTGCAGTTGGCATCGGGCATCAGCAATCCTTCTTGGCTTTCTCTACCATTCTTTATTTGCAGTTGCATTGGCCTTGTTGATTGCTCTTTAACAAGCAACTTTTTAGGGCTTTTCAGGTGCCTTACACTTTTTCCTATTGGCTTTTTTTTTCTTAATTGCTTTCGGGTTTGCAAATGCTGTCATACTGCAGGAGTGTAGAAATGATTTCCTGCCAGAGCTTTTTCAAAACTTTGTCATCCATTGTTAATTTTATCTTATTTGATTATAAACCCCAAGTTCGTTTGGAAATTTGCTCGAGTTGTGTCACTGGATAGATATCTTTGATGTAATCTGTTGTGAAGGATTCTAAATATTCTATTGCTGTGTGTCCTGCAACTTGGTGTGGAAATTTTTGGGAAGGGTCACTGAAAATTGCCATTTTGTAGATGTTAAAGTAGACAGGCTTTTACTCTTCTAACTTTCTATCTGGTAGTGATCCGGCATGAACAACATAATTCTGCAATTTTTCTCTTTTCATGTTAATTTTATTTCCGTATTAATGGCTTGAAGGTGGTGGAAGCTTTTGTGGATATATTCTAGCTTTGATATATGCCTGCTTTGCATATATCAGCTCCCTATTCAGTTTCCTCAGTCTCTTGAGGTTGTTGCTGAATCAGTTGGTCTCTACAAATTATCCATGGTCTCTGGCTTTGAGGAAATATTTTCTGGCATATCACTTTTGGCATTCTACTTTATGGTATGCATTTGTGCAGTCTTCATTTTATAACTTCTTTTTACCTTAGATATTCCAAAACACAATTTTTATGATAAGCATGCTTAGATGCTTCCACATTGCTGAACTAAGACTCTTGTTTAATATTGTATCACTTTGATACTCAGTTTATTAGACTTATAATCTCTCATGAACGGCATGTGCAGCTCTCATGTGTGAGATATGATTTAGAGGACATGCAATCCATGATGTCCATGCCAGAAGACAGTTTGACTGAACACCTTTTACCTGAAAAAAGTTCCTTTTTTGTTCGTCAATTGAGGTAGTCTTCTTCTAATGTTTTTTTGTTCGCTTTGGAAAAAACAGTATTACTAGAAGAAATATCAGTACCTCAAAAAGATATTCTGTTATGTATTACATCTATTATAATGTTGATAATAAAGGATGAATGTCCACGCAATGTGCTAAATTGTTGTTTGGTTTCCAGATCTGGTGTAAGACATACCAATATTCTTTTGAGGGGAACTATTTTCAAGTTCTTTAGCATCAATTGGTTTACTTATGGTTTCCCGGTACGTAGTACAGATGATTTGTCAAACGTAGTTATTGCTTGCGATTAAATATAATGTACTGCTGCATTGTTTCCTATGTTGTCCTTTCTTGTATGTTATATTTCAGATGTAACTGTGACAGATATCCTTATTGGCCCTCTCATACTGGAGCTTCCATTTTGCCAGCATTTGTGCATCTGGATTACTCGCATATGTTGGCTACATTTTGTATGCTTCTCCATCATTGGTCCATCTGCACCGCTTGAATGGATTACTCCTTATTTTCATCCTCTTGTGGGCTGTAAGCACGTATATCTTCAATGTGGCCTTTGCATATGTGAATTGGAAAGCTGGAAAGGTGCTTCCTATTTTATTTAGATATTATTTAGCCAATCAACTTCTTATGGTCTGAAAATTTATTATTTTTTTACCAGGATATGGAGATCTGGGAAATGATTGGCTTGTGGCATTATTCTATCCCTGGCTTTTTCCTTCTAGCTCAGGTTTGTCTTGGAATCCTGGTGGCCCTTGGCAATCTTGTTAATAATTCTGTACTACTCTGCCTGTCAAATGAGGAGATCCAAATTGCTAATGAGACTGAAGAATGTAAATCTGCTTTCTCTCTCTCTAAAGATCTTTCCTAACATTGTTTCCTTCGAATCTGGGTAGCTCTGTTTACTGATGTGGTTGTTGGCAGTAAAAGAAGATACCAAAGTTTTGATTGTGGCTACGATTGCTTGGGGACTGCGAAAATGCTCTCGTCCTATTATGCTGTTGCTGATCTTCCTGATAGCTACAAAACCTGGATTGATGCATGCTGTTTACAGTATGTTCAGAATTTCATTGCGTTGTACTTTTACTTATTTGTTCTTTCATCTTCAGTAATCTTCTTTTTAACCCATGGTAT
Organism: Genlisea aurea; assembly: GCA_000441915.1. Lineage (NCBI taxonomy): Eukaryota > Viridiplantae > Streptophyta > Magnoliopsida > Lamiales > Lentibulariaceae > Genlisea > Genlisea aurea. The sequence continues at coordinate 694 of KE527484.1, read as the reverse complement.
GTCTGATTGTTTTTAAGTTTTTGTTCTTTTCAGTGGTATTCTTCTTTGTTTATCTTCTAAGCCACAACATTGATAAAAGGATGGGCCAAATCCTTACTATTCTCTGTGAAGCACACTTCGCAATACTTTACATTATTCAGCTTGATCTTGTCTCCAGAATATTGAAGAAGGAAGGATCAATAAGCTCAGTGGTGCTACTGCAGTTAGGTCTTGTTTTTATTCACTGGCCACTTCTTGATGTGTTCATCATTCTATAAGCTCAATTTTTATGCGGACATCATATATTATATCTTGTAATATCTTTACAAATGTCTATAGGTCTCCTTGAAAAGGGCAGCACTGGGGATTTCTTGCAGATAGCTCTACTTGCATGTTTCTGTGCTATCAATAACCGTGGATTTGAGTTGTTATTCTCATTTTCTGCGATTGTTCAGCGCATGCCTTCAACTCCATTTGGATTTAGCATTTTGAAAGCTGGCTTGAATAAATCAGTTCTTTTATCAGTTTATGCAACCTCAGGCACCAGAGATTCCTCTGAGAATCATTCTCATGGTACTATGATCTTTTATCAATAAATTATTCTTTGTTGTCGAATTTTTTTCCAAGAAATTTAAATTACCAATCAGAAATTTCTTGGTTTTATCCTGATTCATTTCCAAGAAGTTGCTAATGATTTTTTTTTTTTTTTTTTTTT
>KE527478.1:0-10963 GCA_000441915.1 Genlisea aurea | reverse complement strand
CTCATAAAATATCGCGATTCGACGACCCCAATGCCCCCCAAATTGGCCATCACCAATTGTTAAGAAAAGAGACGACACTCACTGGTTCATGGTACTTACTGGTAGTGTAATGATGCATGACATGGCCATTAGTCATAAGTTAACAGCAATAATGATACAGACACTCACCGCAGAAGAAAATGCAAGCCATTGCCGTTGTTATTGATCATGACGATCGACGAAGAAAAATAAATAAATAAAAAAAACTCAATTGCCACCTAAGCTAACCTAAGCTTGGGAACTCACCAGGGTCTTCTATGGACGGTGCTTGGACACCTCCCACATTTCCTCCTCCTCGTGAACCACGTCCACGTCCCCGTCCCCGACTCGGGTTGTTATAGTATTTCTCTCCCTCCCCCGCCTTCAGGAACTCGTTGATGCTTACCGACTGAAATACGAAATGGGTCGGCTCCTCATACATTACTTTACATTGGCTTTAGAAACGGTTTATTTAGTAGATAGAGCTGTCCAGTGTGGTGCTAACCTTTTTGGCTCTCTCTTCCTTCTCAGCAACTTCTTTCTTTCTGTCTTTCTCCGACCCCTGTCCAGAAAAAAAAACAAACCATGATCGATTTGGAACGGGGAATGCTTCCGAGGAATGGGAGTTACCAGTTTGATGAATATGTGATCCCCGGTTTTCTTGTTGGACAGTTGTTGCATCGCTTCGAACTCTTTGGCGTCCACCTTTCTTTCCTCAGTTTTCAGGGATTGCAAACCCTTCCTCTTTTCTTCCAGAACCTTCTCGTACTCTTCCAGCGTCATCTCCTGATGTCCGAAATCGGATTTAATGTTTCATAACAGACGATTTAAACAAAAAGAGCTTCACCTTATCCCCTGCTTCCTTCTCTTCACCGCCATCTTTAACAGTTTCTCCATCGCCATCTGCAGCAGCAGCAGCAGCAGCAGGTTCTTCGCCAGAAGGCTTCTCAGTGGGTTGATTCTTATCGCCTTCATCAACGACCCTATCGACAACCCTGTTGCGAAAAAATGTCAAAAAGAAAGACAATTTCAATGCTAAAGTTTAATGGAAACTGACGGAGCAACTTCATCGTTCTGAGATCCCCAGTTGCCTCGGCCAGATCCTTCTCGCTTGATCTCGCTTCTGCAAAAGGGATCGTTTTCATTTCAGGTAAGATGGGATGACCAGAAAAAGCATATTGAATCGAAAAAACTCAAGTATATAGTAAGTAGCTCGATACCCTCGACCAGTTCCACTGCGTCGCTCATATGGCCTACGTGGACGATCTCTGTTGCCTTCGAACACTTGGCCATTGCCACTGAACTCGCTTCTCCTGCCACCACGGGGGCCAGAATACCCTCCTCTTCTTTCGTATGGCCTCTCTCTATCAGTCTCAGCAGATGCAGCTTGAGGAGGAGCTATTTCCCTGTCTCCATGGGAATTTTCAGCGTGACTTGAGTCTCTATAAGAAGCACCGCGTCCGCGGCCATAGCCGTGACCGTGCCCTCCACCACGGCCGACACCTCTTGCAGATTCAGACTTTGCCTCTTTGACTGCTCAGTAAACGAGTTTAAAACACAACTTCCATGAGGCCGAGAAGAATTGAAAACTTGAGAACAGTATCATTCTTTTCACAAAGTACAATAATCAGGCAAAACCTAAACAGAATTACCAGCTTGCGCCGGGGGAAGTGGCTTGGAGGGGAGTTTAGGTTGAGAAGTTGGCTTGGTCTGCGGGTTGGCCTCCTCAGACTTGTTTTGCTCCGCCAACTTCAGCTTCTGAGCAGCAATCAGAAGCGAGGGTTCCTCCGAATCGTCGTCCCCGAGCAAATCAAAAGGATTGGCCGTGGCCATATCTAATGGCGCAAAGCCAGCAGGGGGGTTTCAGATTTTCTAAATCGCGAAGCGTTGGTTTAGTGGTGTTTCCCCATGAGGAGGGGCGCCAGATCTGGACTCCGATTGCGATGGAAGAAACAGAGAGGGGGGTATGGGAAACCCTAGCCGCAACGCAATCCCCACAATTTCTTTCGCAAGGAGAATGAGGGAATGAATTTTGATGGATTTTATCCGATAAACGGGGGTCCGCATCTATCCTGGTGTTTCTGACTTAATTGATTTTCGGAATCTGACATAGATAGATAGATACCCAGAATTATTTTTAATATCGTCGTCACGCTTTGCATTTTCTTTTTCATTGTAATTTGTAAATCACATTTGCATTTTCTCACCTGTGTTTTAATAATTTTTAAAATCCTGAATTTCTAAATATTTTAAACCCCCTAATAAACTCTAATTCTAAATCCCAAACATCCACCAATCACTAAACATATCTATGGAGAGTACGGACATCATCAGCAAATATAAATCAAGCTTCTAATCTAAACAACAAAATGTGTTCACTCACTCACCTGGAGGAGGAGGAGGAGGAGGAGGAGGAAGTCGTTTCCAAGCCAAAACTCTCCAACGCACCCTGAAAACCAAAGGCAAGCAGGTGGGTTGGGGATTTATTTAATGCCATGCCAATTGCCTGCCATCAAGAGATGATAGATTCTTTTTTTTTTTGAAATGATCAAGAGATAGATTCAAATCCATACAATTGCATCCTTCATCGCCAACGTCACGCAATAGTGCTCCTGAAAAATCATAAGACTCACACATACGGTAAGGTATACCATACGCCAATTCACCATACATCTACTAATACTTGCCTGCATCATGAACCACTCTTCCAACTCATCGAACAATTCCAACCGTTCGATCCTTATTCACACACCCACGCTTCAGAACCAGAATACGAAACAAAAAAAGATAAAAAAACGATGCCCTACCGACGCCTCTCTTGGGCTTCGATGAATGTGGTGTACACCTTCAGCATATCCCATGAAACAGCTCTCTTAACAGATGCACCCAAAACTTCTTACATTAACATATCCCAGAAAATAGGAATATATATATATATATATCCATCCCAAGAAAAAGTACCTGCCATCCCTCGTCTAGGAATAACATCTCCTTTGCTCGTAAAGTCGGAGTAGCATGAATTCCCAGAAGTGCGCAGCCTCGACTCTGTGATGCCATATGCAAATTAAAGGGAAAAAAGACACAATAACTCCATCGCACATGCTTAAGTATTACCTAGTTTCGTACCTCCCTATTATAAAAGATGGTCTTTAAAGAAACGATTGCTATTAAATGGGATTGTAGTAAGCGATACCTCGAGATTTCTGATCATTTGCTGCCCAAAAGCATCATCTGGATGGATCTGGTGGGAAGCAGAAGCAGACAATTAAAGCGACACAAAAACAAATATTAATTACCACAAGACATGTGATGAGAAAAACGAACTTCGTTAACCTGCTCATATAAGAAAAATACAGCTGTTGTAAATTTTCCAGAACACCATCTGACGACACTGCGACTGTACTCCGGATTCAAGTATATGAGAACACATTCTGCAATTATGAAAGTCGGCAAACTGATACAAGCATCAGGGTGTCGAGCACGAAAATTATAATGTTATACACGGAACAACAACAAAACAATTATAATAATAAGCGAGATTAACAAAACAAAATGCGATTGCAGCGAGGAAAAAATGGAAAAAAGTATGCAACTGCAAACGCACCTCGGATCAATATCAGCCAATGAGATTATATCGTCAAGCTGTCGAATGTCTCGAAGATCACATGGGAGGAGTTTGTAATGCTCACCAAGCACTTCCCCTCTCTCTGAATGAATTAAAAACATCTTCAACGAATAAGAAAAGTTAAAAACATAATGGTCATACTGCAGTACAAGATCAGAAGCAGAAAAAGACGACATCACATGCCGGAAGATGATAAGGGAAGTTTCAGCGGCTATATTACCCTGGGAGATTATTACAGCTTCACCAAGTCTATTCTTCAAAGGAGCAGAACGTTCAATAATAGCCGCTTTCTTTCTCGTCACCTAATTGGTAGGCAAAAAAAAAGAGTGCATTAAACACCAGCGGCAAAATAACACTAAACGTAAAAGGATAAAATAGTTTTACCTCTTTAAAATCCAATTCCACGTAACGCTGAGGAGCTTTACCTTCATCCTGGAGGAAACAGACAATATTGACTTGAGGTGAGGCAAATTAATCTGAGTTGAATGCATGAGAAATTGAAAAATCTGGGCACATCACCGAGTATCAAGTATCAATGGAAATCACACAAGAATGTAAAATGGAAATAGACCATTTATAAATGCGCTGTCTCTTGAAAACCAGACTAGTAACAAAAACGATTGTAATCTCACATGAAAACTCAAGCACCTGCAACTGAAAAAATGTAGTATCGAAGCCGGCACCAAGTGAGAGTATTTGCTTCTTGTTGAACTTCTCATCCAAATGTATCTCGATATCGAGAAACTGATAAAGAAGTTTCCTGAGTGCAGCATACCGGGCAAAATATCCTTCCCATCAAGCCAAAACAGCATTTTAAATACAGATAATAAATCCATATCATAAGAAATCTATATTTCCATTGCAGTAAAATACACAGAAATTATACCACGATTAATTATTGGCGATCTCCTCAAAGGCTTTTTCACAAAATATCCAATATATTCGTCCTTCATGTATCCCTTCTGAACGCAGGACCTTACCAATAATAAAACGTCATAGCATCAGTAAATAAGAACTTCATGACGAGAAAATAAGTAAAAATAAAACACACGAAGGTAGAATACACTGCACGTGATGCAATTCGAGAAATATCTCAGTGTATTAACAAAAGCACGAGCAACGATCGCCTCCAAAAAAAGAAAAGGAAAAACAGGCGAAACCGTACATTTTGCTGGCGGAGGCGTCGTCATTGGTGGCCTGAACAGCTTCTTTGTTGCTACGCCAATCGCCAACCCCCTGTTTCTCCATCACGCCTCCGGTCTGCTCCGATGAGGTTAAGCTCAGTGCAGGTGTCGAACGACTTTTGCATCGGATCAGATCATGGCTTCCGATTGACGAGCTTCGTTTTGGTAGACAGACAGGGTTTCGGTGAATCCGCACATATTGGCGAATCGCGTGATATATATTTTGGGCTTAATCGAAATATTTAAGGGCCCGTTTAAATGGGCCCATACGTGGCCTGGATTGCGTAAAAAGTTTTTTTTTTATTATTGTAACTTATAATTCGGCCCATTTAATTTTTCTAACTTATATACTTCGGAAATTAAATCACCCAAATAATCATTTTTTTTACAATTCGATTAAATTCAAAATATCTGAATAGACGTTATATAATGATATTTAATAAATATAAATTATAATAATATTCAAATAAATTATAATCCTTTATTATACAAGATCCGTATTAACAATTGAATTACATTTAATTTGATTGGAATGAGAATAGAGATAACAACTCAACGCCTTAAATCGGTCAGTCAGTAGTCTAGTTATTTTGCTTTAAACCAACCGTCTCTTCGCCTGCAGTGTCTGACATTCTTTTCTTAGGAGGAGAAGGAGAAGTAACATAAGTTGGTTTGATCTTTAAAGTATTATTGATCTCTTCACTTGCACAATAATGAACATCTTTTAGAATTCCATCACATGGCTGAAACACTATGCGATTTGTCTTCAGCATAAGATGAATTTAGTTCGTGGATAATTTAGTTGAAACACTCAAGGGGGGAAATTTAGTTCTTACGAATGAGTTCGTGGGCTCACCGAAAAACTTTCGGAAACTTTAAACGATTATAAGAAAAATCTCAAACACAATAACAAGAAGATGAGTTTGAATGAGGTGATGAAACATATCATCATCGACAGCAAGCACCAAACTCAAATTCAAGGTGTTACCAATGAGTTTCGTTCCAAGACAAATCTTTTAGAGGAGAAGTATAAGAGATTCGGAGCTTCTAAGAATAACTAGTTAAAAAAGGGAGATAATGCTAAAACTTATTTCAACCCGAATCTTTTATTTTTTTTAAGAAGAAAGGACAATGTTTTGTGCGATCACTATTCCGCTCAATGCCGCCATAGGAAGACGATTGAAAATGAGAAGAATCATCCGAAGAACAAAGTCAATCTTGTCGAATGAGATGATAAGGTGATTGCGGCCATAGTTTATGAGGTAAATATGGGTACGTCTAAGTAACAACAATTGTAGAAAATAAGAATAAAATAAATAAGAAAATGGATTGAGGCCTGAAGAAATATTCACTGTCCTAAAAACTATTTCGACAAATTCTATCTCAATTGTCGTAGCTCTTAAGATTCAACATAAAAGTTACGTAGTTGTTACTATTTTCATGTGTTTTAATAGGAAATATTTCATTTATTAGTTTTTTAATTTTTTAAAATTTTAATTGGGATGAAAAATCATAATTAATTAATTAATTAATTAATTTGTTACTCTTCCATTGTAGGTTGTAAATAGGCTCAATGACAAAATATAATTTTTTCTTTTTTTTAAAAAAAAATTTTTGCAAAAAATATTCATATTTTTTCATAATTGCAAATTATATCCATTGTTTAAAAAATGAGTCATTTATACCAAACGTCGTTAACTAACGAAAAAATTAACGTTTTTAGTTGCAATTTATACCCTTATAATTTATTTCATAGTAAAATATATCCAAATTGATGGCGCCATCAAACGGAATTGATGGCGCGTCTTAGAAACATAAAATATATAAATTGAAATGATGAAATAAAATTGAAAAAATTGAAAAAATGAATATAAAATTGTAAATATTACCATTGCAACAATTTTAATTGGAATTCCGTTGGCGCAGGGCAAACCACAAACCCTCCGAGAAATGAACGAGTATGCTTCTACGACGCGCCGCCGTCATCGCCTTATCGTCCGGCGTAGCGGTGAAATTAAGCAACGGTTATTGCTCCGGAGTTACTAGGAAACTTCCTCCCAAGGGCAAGCATTTCTTGAATATTCCCTCGGAACGCAGGTCATCGGCCGTTCAGGAATTGCAGAAAGCTCTAGCTGAGTACCTCCACACCACTCGGTGTTTACCTTTCATCTATGCCGACAACATAGCGCGAAATTCCCCTGAATCGCTAGGGAACGTTGTTTCCAAACTCAAGTTTTCCCGCTGTACCTATGCAGACACTCTCCACAAGTTCCTCAGGTACCATCCTATTAACGAGCTTGATTTCTTCTTAGAAAGTATCGGCCTATTCTGTGAAGAAAATGCCGCCCCACTCCCCCCTTCCTTATTGCCCCCCGAGACACTCTTTCTTTCCGATTGGAAGCATTTCACTGTGTTCTGTGCCCTGTCAGGGATGGGTTTCCCATGGAATAAAATGAGTTCCATCTGTAAGGATGAAACCTTGCTGAACAACATGGATCATCTGAAGTTGCAGTGGATTTTTGATAGGATTAAGGATGAGTATGGATTCGGCAATGAAAGTTTAATCAGCATTTGCTTGGTTTTCCCGCGAGTTTTGAATGGCAGAATGGATGGCTTGTTATCCCATCTGAAGGCTCTATTATTGGATAGTGCCTTTTTGAGCACTGTTGATAGTGATGTGGACGCCATTGTGGAGCTCTGTGAAAGAATCAAGCTGTTGTTAAACTTGGGTGGTGACATGGGAAGGCTTGTGGAGTTGATGAGAAGAAATAAACGTTTCTTTCTCAAGTACCCTAAAGAAGTATTGGTTAGCAAAGTGAATTATTTCTGCAAGTTTGCTACTGGGAAGGATCAAATAGGGGTTATGCTTCTTTCAAGGCCAGAAATCTTTGATTTCGATATCGAGAACAGGAGGATTTCTGTTGCAGGGTTTCTAAAGCATTTCGGATTCCCTGATGAAAACCTCAAGTGTATTATGCAGAAGTACCCGCATGTTTTTGGTATGAACAGAATTGCTAACTTGCCCAACATATTGAGATCGGTGAACCTTTGCGAATGGTTCTTCGAAAGAATGATACATGGTGATCCCTCTTTGTTCAGCTCTTACACCATTGGCTCCACAGAGGAATCTGATGAGACTTACACAAACTGCTTGATCAAAGTAAGGGCCAGAAAAACACGCTCTTATGTAATGAAGAAGCTGAACTTCATTCACAGCATTGGGTTTGGGGAGAACAGATATGCAGTGAAGGCATTAAGCCGAGTCCGTGGCAATGTGAAGGACCTGCAGGTTCGATTCGATTGTATCCTGGAATACGGAATCGAGTACTATAAAGCGTGCACATTGTTGAGACGGTGTAAAATAGTGCTGAATCAAAATACGGACGTTCTCTTGAAGAAGCTTGATTTCCTGTCCGAGATGGGCATGCCTCTGGATATCCTGGACGAATTCCCGGGATATCTGTGCTATAATCTGGAGAAACGAATCATACCCAGATGGCAAATCCACAAATGGGTGCTGGAGAATGGGTTTTCAGATAAACACTACAACATCTCCACCGTGATAGCCACCAGTGGGAAGAATTTCGCTGCTCGTATCGGCCGCATTCATCCTGATGCTCTGAAGAAATGGCGGGAGATGCAGTAGCCTGGTCAGTAACTTTCTTCATTAATCTAGCCTTGCCCCTAGAGTGATGGTGGGTTTTTTGGGGTTTCAGATAGATAGATATATAGGGGGGGGTGGGGGGTATTCTTCTTCTCTGCATTGCATCTTACACTTTTTGACTTGGTGATTCTGCGGCCGTATTCGTTCGTATTCCTTTTTTCTCGGTTACGGTTTTTATCAGTTTAGTGGGCGTTTTTGTGGTGTCGTGATCGAAATCTGATGTGATTTTTTGTTGAGAGAGGAGAGGGATTATGGGTTCTACTTTTCCGGCGACGAAATCTGGATGTTTGCATAATAATTTCAGTGTGCAGGAGAATGATGAGTCCGGTGCAGTGCGGCGCCGCTCGGTCACACATCATGGCAAGCCTTTGGAGGGTTATGCGGCAGTATGTTGGAAGAACCGGGATGTTGATTTCTCGAGGAACCGGGTTGCTTCTCTGGGAAGCGGCGGCGATCGGGCTTCTTCTTCACGCTATGCTCAGCCGAAACTACCGCCACGGAAGATTGACGAGGAAACCAAGATATGGAATCTGAGACCTCGGAAGCCCCTTCAAAGGTGGCCAGATGTAAACGGAGGGGGGTTTTCCATCGGGAAAAGCATCAGCAGCAGTCAGTCGGTGCCGACCATCAATAACAGATCCCTATCAGTGGAACGAGGAGGCGATTTCATGGAGAAGCTTTTCGTAGCCCTGTCCAAGGAGGAGATCGAAGAGGACGTTTTCGCCATGACTGGATCCAAACCAACGAGGCGACCCAAGAAGAGGCCGAAACAAATCCAGAAGCTTATAGATGTGAGTCAGCCAACATTTCGCACCTCTCTTCTACTATAACACTTGGTTTCCAACACCTTGCAGCCATTGCTGCCTGGAAACTGGCTCCTCTCGATAACTGAAGATTCATACAAGGTGGGTAGGGTCATCACTGACTGAATGAATAATAAGCAAGGAACTGTGTTGTAAAAGTTGTTGAGGTGCGTGGGAGTGGGATCATCATATTTTTACTAGATTTGCTTGCTATATCAGTAAGTAAAAGTGTTTTGCTATCATGGATTGACGCCGGAACTGTGGGAGGTTGTCCAAACCTCGATCCCTTCGACATCCTGTCTGGTTACCAACAGCCGATTTCCGCCGCCGTGTATCTTGTTTATCGTCCCCCGTTTGGTATCCTCTGGTTTATCGACGTGATTCCTCCTGTACGCCATGGCGACTCCATTTTCTTCAACCTTGGACCAGACCTCCAGTCCTCCGTCTCGCCCCACGAAGGCTTGCTTCTGGTAACAGTGTATCACCGTCTTCCTCCCGTCGCCCGTGTTTCTCAAGCTGGGATTCTTCTCCGTCAGATAGACCCACGGATCGTCGCTCAGCTTCCGTAAATCCGCGGTGGCTACGTCTCCGGATTTCGAGCAGATCTTGAACAGCGAGGACTCATCGGAGGAAACGTCCACGTCGGCGAAGGGATCGCCCAGACGGTTGCTCAGCCCGGCCCCCCCGGGCTCGTGGGTTTCCCAAACTACGTCGCCGGATCGGAGGTCCCATAAGCGGATGTAGCCGGAAAACCCGAATCCGCCGGAGGAGACGTAGATTCCGATCAGAAGGTTGAGTTGGGACGAGTATGCGAGCTTCGACGGCGCGGCGGTCTTGGAAGAATTTCCCGACATCCTCCCGATTTCCGATGAGACCTTCATCGTCGATTTATCGATCGCCAGCGTGCAGTTCTCGCCGTGCCAGCAGCCGTAGGAGGCGAAAATAGAGTCCTCCGATTTGGCGATCGCGTGCACGCGCGCCTTGAAGATCCGGACGTCCGACGGGTCGACCCACTCGACGGAATGGACCCTGCGGCCGTTATCCGTGTTGTATAGATCCAAACCCGAAGTGGTACCCGACCCGACAGCGGCAATCGAGGGTTCGATGGTCTTCAGCGGCCTAATGAAATCCAAATGCGTCCTTACCGTCCCCGTCCGAGTGAGGTTCAGGTTCAAATCGTAGACCGATATCAAGCCGCCGTGAGCGACGTGGAGCGATCCGTTGGAATCTTCGACGTCGAAATCCGAGACGATGCCGTCCGACGAAGGCCTCACGGTGGCGGAGAGCGAAGCGTCGACGCCTTTGAGCGAACTCGGGGCGAGCGCCGGCGGGAGGAGAGAATCGATGCCGAAGTACAGGGCGTCTTCGATGAGTTGTTGATCGGAGAAGCGTCTGGCGGCGGAGGGGAGGCGATTGGAGCGAAGGAGCGAGAGGAGGACGGAGAAGATCTCCGGGTCACGATCGATGAATATGGGATCTGGAGAAGGGCGGCGGCTGGAGAGGCCTGAGAGAAGCGAATCCGGACCGCCGGATCGGAGGGTTGTCACGGTGGTCTCGAAGAGCTTGCCTCCGACGTTGAGTTTGATTCGCGTCGTACCTGCTTCGCCCATTTCCGAAATAACCCCCCCTGCAATAATAACTTTCCTTGTGCAATTAATTGCAATATTAA
>KE527477.1:0-10314 GCA_000441915.1 Genlisea aurea | reverse complement strand
ATTTAAATATTCAAAATAATATTTTATAATATTATTTTATCATATATGTCGATTTATATGAAAATTATTTATATATTTAATTATTTATATATTAAATTATTTATATATTTCATTATTTATATATTTAATTATTTAAATTGAACCTATACCCGGATCAAACCGGATATTGAAATTACAAACCGTATTCGCATCCGTATGTTATCCGCATAAAACGGATCGGATCAACCGATTTTTTTGGTCAGCCCCCTGGGGATCTATGCAAACTGGAGAAATAATGTTGATTTAGAAACCTGAAAGAGTGCTAGTTTAAATTTTAAAATTCCGAAGAAGACCGACCACTTGATTGAGAGAGACATAGGAGGATCCCGTTCCACTTTCATGAAGGCAAAAACGAGATAAGGAATTTGATATTGAATACAAACTCATGCACCTCACGTGTCTGCATGGCTCCCCCATAAGGCATAAACCACCCGAGTGGCCTATCCGACCCGAGAACCGATTTCGTATTTTACCAACCCCAGCCAACACTACTTACACACTAGGAAGGGGAAGGGGAAGGGGGATTTTGTTTGGAGAAACATGTGAGGGCTGAAAGAAGAAGCACGAGGAATACGTAGTCCTCACTAACTCCTCGACCCAACCAACGCCAACGGGGTTGGGTGGGTCAGTCAGCTTCTTTCCTTTCCCACCGTGAAAACATTTACTTACTTCCCTCTCCCTATAAAAAAACATCGACCAAAACCCCCAATATGTTGTTTCCATGGACAACTGCCCCCCCTTCAAGCCCTGGAAGAAGGGTCCCGCCAGGGGGAAAGGGGGCCCACAGAATGCCTCCTGCGGCTACCGAGGCGTCCGGCAGCGCACCTGGGGGAAGTGGGTGGCCGAGATAAGGGAGCCGCACAAGAGATCCAGGCTCTGGCTCGGATCTTTTGCTACCGCCGAAGAGGCCGCTGTCGCTTACGATGAAGCCGCCAGGAGGTTGTACGGAGAGGACGCGTACCTGAACCTGCCTCACCTGCGCTCCACTTTCGATCCCAGCCGACCGTCCCACCAGCACCACCGCAAGTTCAAGTGGTTCGCGGCTAAGGATTTTGCCCGCCAGTCGCACGCCAACGGATTGCTCAATCTCAACGCGCAGCCTAGCGTGAATTTCGTCCATCAGAGGCTGCAGGAACTCAAGAAAAAAACCGGAGCCATATGGAGCGGAAACGTCGTACCCGAATCTTCGTCCAGCTCCCTCTCCAACGACCCCAAAATCGACCTGCAAATCGTAAGTATCCAGCATAAGTACACAACTACCGTACACGGGTTTTATAACATCTTTCAAAATTTACGAAATATGCTCCCTCTCTACGTTTCATAATGGCGACAATTTATAACCACACCTTGTTTACGAAATTACAATTTACGGAACATATATGAATTATTCAACATTAAAACGGTTTGAAGATGAGATTGTAAACAAATAGGGTAGAGATTGTCATTATGAAACGTAGAGTGCATATTTCGCAAAAAATCGAAAGCAAAGAGCGCATATATATACATATATCTCTGACCTGTTTCGTGATGTTTCAACAGCTGCCGCAAAGGAAGACGCGCGAAGACAACGACAACGAAGCTGAAACTTGCTCGAAAATGACCTCGGACGAAAAGCCACAACTAGATCTCAACGAGTTCCTCCAACAGATTGGTGTCCTGAAAAAAGACCACCATAATCATCATCAACCTGCTGATAATAATTCTAAAACATTCGAAAACGCAGCAGAGTCATCATGGAAAAACGATCCTGCACAAGAATTCGATAACTGGGACACGTTAAGCGACATAGCAGGAATAGTTATCGAACTTGGAAATGAAGATAGAACCTTTCGAGCAGACCACGGTTGCGGAGAACTGATATTTCCATCAACAATCTGGGATTTCGACGATGGCAATGCGGAGGAGTTATTCAGAGGCCCTTACATAGGATGAGAAACTCTAACAAAAGTCAGAATTTTATCATACAGACAGTCGGAAAAAAAAAAAACAATGATACAAAACGTCGCCTAAGGGCGCATCAACATATTCATATATCCCCCCCTTCAAAGTCACACTTACCCAACATTTGAAGAACCAGAAACATAACCAACTACAGCAAAACAATGGCACAACAAAATAAAACAATGATTACAGCTGAACAAATACGGATAAACAGGTACCTTTTTCAAGGTATATGTCAAACTACGAGATTAGTCGTGTCGTGTTCATAATCGCATACGTATTTTCTATGGTTTTACCGTGCATTCTGCAGGTAGACCGTACTGTTTATTCTTTTCTGAAGAGATTTTTCTTCTCCAAGGATCATTGTGCAATTTGTAATGTAAAATCTGTAAAAAAAGAAATATCCTAGTAATTCCATTTTTCGACCTTTAAGATTCTATCCTGAAGACAAGTAAAATGCTACCTGCATGAGAGTTGCAAATACATCGTCTCCCTGGAGTTCCAAAAACTCTTTAGCCCACTTTTCGACGAGGCGAATAGTATTATTTTGCCTCTCAGCTTCAAGTAAAATGGAATCTCTATACAAAAATCTCGGCCATATTTTTCTCACATTCGATAATTTCACTTCCACTTCAGTCTCATTTATGTGCTGGAGTCAGGAACCAAAATTCAGCCTCATCATGAGATTTCGATACCATATTAAAGTAAAAAAATAAAGCATGTACCCTCAGAATGCTTGTCAAGTTCGCGATTTCATCCTCCTGAATACGTACTGCAAAGCTTCTGTATTCGAAAACATTCTCATATGGTAGGTAGATCCCATCCTGGAAGTTGAAACAATAAAAATTTCTATTGCACTCCTCTTTCTATTACAGCTAGATAGATATAATCACAGTACATCTCATCAAGATTTAAATTCATATTCTCCTTATTTTTCCGCATGAACTGGATGCCCTCGATTCTAAAATTTATCAAGTTCGATGGTGTCATATCTTCTAAAAGAATGCCCAAGTCTAAGTTCATTTATTCGCCATAAAATCAGATTATGAGTGTGGTGTAAGCAGTACCTGGATAACCACAGGAATGCAACCATGCAATATACTATCCTCCATCCGACCACTCCATCCGTCTCCAGGCACGACACCACAGAAAATGGAGTTCGCTATTTCTTCTTGATATCGATCCGAACGTAGTGGTGTGACGATCACATCATCAGTATGCTGCTTCCCTAGCTTTCCCTCCTTGTTAGGACTTGATCCAAATTCTGCACCCAATTTCTGCCTTATTCCCATACTATATCTGCATAGAAGCTATATGTTCAGTTCCAATCAAATAAAGGGCAAAAGCAAATAAAATCAACTTAGTGCCATGAAACCATATAATAACATTTTAGAAATATGTTGTACTGCGATTACTCTTCATCCTACAGCCTCTCACAACTTCAGCTAAATATAAATTTTGAGTAATATCACTTACGTATCCTCAGGTCGTCCAGATTCATATGCCGGTCCGAGATTCCCATTGAAATAGAATAAAGTCTTCCTTTCGTCACGAGGCCTGCTCAAGAAATTCTTTATTAAACTCGCATTATAAGCATAAGCATAAGAAGACAAATACTAACCTTGCCCACAGTTTGGCTTCTAGAGAAAATTGATGTGGATTTTTCCAGGCAGGAAGAACAAGATCTTTTTCCGGGTCAAAGCAAGAATGGTTCCCTCTTCGATCTTCAGAAATCGAACTCCATTTATCAGCCCAATAGGCCGTTTTTGAGTTCTTGTGCTTTCTATTTGTGTTGCCCCAATGGACTAACATAATGCTGCTCCATATTTCCTTCGGAGCATAGCATGCACCTTCATCCCATGAAAAGAACTGTCTTCGGAAACAGAAAAAATACTGTTAACATGATGAATAAAACTGAAAATTCAGCATGTTATGCTTGTAGAATGCAGATAAAGGATAGCCACAAACTGGTTCATTACCAGACACGAACCATTTCAAAAAGTTGAAAACTGCAACTGATTAGGAAACAAATCTTTTTCATTCCATCCAATTATAGATACCGTTCCTCCACAAATCAAGAACCGAACATCTTATATTGGGTTCCCATTTTTTTAAAAACAGAAACTGATCTAAAAGCTGCTCAAGTAGAAACCAAACAGATATAACCAATTTAATTCTTTCCAGTTATGTTTACCAATTACCACTGCAATCATATTACAAACCGATGACTTATATATCGTGCATGTATAAATCACATCATACCCATATGTGATCTTTTCCCGATGATCGATTCCAATATGGATAATGCTGCATGACATGCTCATATGCCTTCTTATAAAAATCCAGTGCCAAGGAGCTTCTCAAGTAATGGTGATCCTGATTTTGAAGAAAAAATCAGCAATGAGCATCCAAATTACATGGACAGAATAAAAAAAAAAAAAAGTAACGGTTTATGAATAGAGAAAGCTCATCCATTAAATTGGGCAATTTTTACGAGATTGATCAATCAAATGAAAGAAACGTAAGTTCGACATAACTTAAATGTAGTAGTCTCAGGTATCCACACAAAAACATATGAACAGGTCAATTTAATTAAATCTAGCCATTCAGATAAACAATCAAATTTTTACATTGTTTCCATGTCAGATAAATCCTCCCACGTTATACCATTAAACATTCCAGGTAAAATCTAACTATTTTGCTAATTCAATTTAAATTTGCACAGCACACACAAACAAACACTCCGTTTGTACTTATATCAGAGGAAAGTTAAGAACACTAAATCTCTTCACACTACACTATTCAAAATCAGAACAAGCTTGCTTAGAATAAGAATCACCTTCAAGCTTAAATGAGGAGCATTACCAGCACGTGTTATAAGACACGACTCAAGAACTGGAACAAAGAAATAATCAGCTTCATCACCGTTTAGCGTCCTATGCGAGCTAGCTAACATACTCTCATAGATTGCTATCTGATTTAAAAAAAAAACAGAACTGAAAGCTTCAATTCTTGTAGCAGAAATGGTTTTTCGATTCCTAAAAGAATTGAATTTTCCATAAACTTCATCAGTCATTACCTGTGCGCCATACAGTTGGTCAGTCCATGATGTAGCATTTCTATCATCGTATACTCTATTTACACACTGCAATCTGAAATGACGCCCCTGAGGAAAACCATACGGAAGTATTTCACAGCGGCCATACAGAATCCAGTTTATTATGCGCTCAGAAAGAGAATCTAAATGCAAATTTTTCATACAACTAATGAAGTCAGTTTCCTACAATAATGTTCCATCCCATATTATAAATAATTTAAAACTTATTTTTATTGATAAATCTCAGGTTCTAAGTTAAACTCATACTTCTCCCATGATCATTTTAGTGATGTTCAACAAATACCACTCTTGCAAATATAGTCACTTACCTCAAGGAGAAGGCTGTTAAAATCTGGAGGTAAATCGTAAATATACAGCAGCGGGTTCTTCTTCTGAACAACAGCATTAAGATTCATGGTATTTTCCAAGAGATTTAGGTATGCCGGTCGCAACCATTTTGGCCACTCTGAAATGGAAGATTTAACTGAAGGAACACTGCAATCTACACCATACCATCCGCTATCGCACTAGAAAATAAAATAAACAAAAAATTTAAGCATAGATAACAGTCAAAGTGTTATGAATGTATTTCAATGAGGAGGTTAAGATGACTAAACTAGTTGAAGAATAAACCCAATAAGCTAATCCCCCACATTGAAAAATCATGTTAAGTCATTGGTGGATCAGTCACCCATACCTTATAACTGAACTTAAGGATGAGAAAACTGAAACCCAATCAAATTGTTGGACGTTTGACATTTAAACATGTATAACATTTATTGTTAAAATGTATAAAATATATGAGTTAAATTATAGTTATGAAAGATATATTACAAATTTTGTTGAACAAAGAAATAAACATAACCAAAATTATTAAAAACTCGAAAAATGAATTGGGCTGAATAGAGAGTAAAACTTTTATTAATTTTTGAAGGCCCGAACCAGACCCAGACCCACTGGGGACCCGTGCGTCTAGACCCGATGGGTATCAAACTGGTCCGGGTCCAAGTTAAATAAACAGGTTTCGGGTCGACCTAGACCCAGCCCGAACCCGACCCGTGACAAAGCCTAATTCTTTTTGAAACCTAATTCAAAAGCGAGATTTTCAACAATACCTGGCAAAAGCCACCTCGACAAATTCCTCTTCCAGAACATTGATTAATGCATACGCTTTGTACGGGAACTTCACAAAATCGGCCCGCAAGGCCATCATACTTGCAGTCACATTCTTCTTTGAAAATAGCTCTAGAAGCATACGCATCACCTGGTTCAACATTACACCATCCTGGTTCACTCCCATTTTTAGTGAAAACATTTTCATCCTTGACTGTCCAATTTACGAAACGAAGACCCCCCGGTTCAGAAGCCGGCCTAATATACGAAGTGAAGCAAGGAATCAATATTACGAAGTGAAGCAAGGAAGCAAGTAAAAAAAAATGATACGAGTGAAAACCAGTGACAAGAGATTAACAATGCTTACATTATTTTGAAACCACATGACTCGGCTAAA
This sequence comes from Genlisea aurea, assembly GCA_000441915.1. Taxonomy (NCBI): domain Eukaryota; kingdom Viridiplantae; phylum Streptophyta; class Magnoliopsida; order Lamiales; family Lentibulariaceae; genus Genlisea; species Genlisea aurea. The sequence continues at coordinate 3,727 of KE527477.1, read as the reverse complement.
GGACGATTTGGATATTTTGTACCTTCACCACAAAAGCACATGGACCGGGATGTATCACAATGAGCAGGGCACATAGATACAACCCAACGGCCATATGGCTGTTCCTTTGAAACCTGATAATTACAATTGAGTTGCAATCGTTCCGAACATCCATCACCTGTCTCAAAATTCAATAGTAGTAAATAAAAATTAACTGATGAAATATATAAGAAATAAATTGATGAAAATCTAACAAATGGAATAAGTGATGCATCCAGAAAACTGTCATCACAAGGTGAGAGTGACGATCTCTTATAAGGCGGAACCAATTTCATTTTAGAATCCGATGTGGGATAAATTTGATAAATCAACTTGAGAATCTTGAGTTTGCTCAGTGAAGCGAAATTCCAGCCATTACGAAGAATAAGCAGACGTAAAACGATGGACTACATAAGTGCTGCATCTCACATACAAGTAGATGACTGGAACATGGTCAATGTGGATTGAAACCACTCCATAACAATGTTAAATATCTCACAATAAGAATAAGATGAGAAAAAAACTAGATAAATCCAAACAAATAACTGCAAGAATGACATACCGGTAAAGCCATGAAAACATCGGCACAGACCCAACTCATGATTGCAAACACCTTGATTGCTACATCCATTTTTGCAGCTCCTACCCGCAATTTTCTAAGTTCAAATGCATGAATGAAAATAAACACAATTTTTGGAAGCATATAAATCTGTGGGAAGCACTAAAGTTAATCATTAAATTTAAATACCTCAATGATGCTAACTGATGTTACATTCAAGTCACAACCAGATAGCCATCGACCAATTTCAGATTTCCATGGAGCATCACGGTAAGTGACACTATTTCGTAAATCGGCAGGATATCGAACATTTAAATCAACGGTAGCTTGATTATACATGAAAATATTGGATTTTGCTAGCCACAGGCCTGGATAGTTCAATGAAGGAACTGAAGGTGATAAATTCAGAAGCATGACCGAAATCAATGACCATGACAGAAAAACAGCAGCAGCCAACGACAATGAGCACTTTGGTGTTAGAATGGCCAGCATGATCACTCGCTAAATCTTCTTTCACGGATAGTTCAGACCACTAAACTTCTTCTTTGAAAGATTTCCCTGGAAAACATAATATAAATTAGATCCATAAAATTTCATGTACACGATGACAAGCTTAAGCTAACTACGACAGTGACTGCAGCACACCTGAAGTCAAAGATTTTCAAAATCATGACACTGCAGGATTGAAAAATTGAAGGAAAAAAAAAAAAAACTTGCTCCACGTACCATTCATCCAAAGTTAGCATACACAAATGAAAGTCATAAGAGCACTTCATTAGCATATGACATGTAGTTTTTTATTCTAAACGATCATATGCACCATAAAGCCATGTCAAATGCCAAAACAATCGTATCTCACTTATACCACTACCATTTCTGAGAGAGAGAAAAAAACCGAAAGTAAAAACCCAATCCGTACAGCACAAAACAGAAACCTGGAGAGTAGAAACTTTAGTCTAGAATTAACTCACAGCTGAACATACTCATTTCAATTCAAATTTTCCACAATTCAAGCTAAAATGAGAAATAAACCTTACCAAATCAATCCTCATTCCCATGCTTTTCCCGAACAATGATCAAATATTACAATCTCCTCCTTCATTCATACATTAATTCTCTCATATTGAGAATGATCCATTCCAAAACGATAGTCGAATAGACCCTTAACAATAAACTGACCACAAAAAAACATCTCTAATATTGATTTCCTTCCAGGTGTAAAAATCCCACCACAAGCCAGCATAAGCAAAAATAGCGCGCCCTAATACATTACAAGATTGCAATAAACAACAATATTAATAAAAACTTAAAAACAGTACAGCATTCTGGAGATTACCAAGCAAACCTTATACTCAGACATCGAATTTGCTTAAACGACTCCCGATTCTCTCCGGATGCGCTCCGTGTACAACCGAAACATCGTCTTTTAATAGAAGCGGCAGCCAGATACTTGACGGAGAATTAAATAGCAATTAATGAAAAGCATGCAAGATTTGGCAATAAACCTCCCTGTCTAGTAGATCGATAGAGTGGGCGCCGACCTCCGGTATCAGAATAGGCTGAGGGTTGTATAGCAACCGACGTACGGTTGTGTAGCATTTCGCCGCTCATCGCGGCAAGGGTCAAAATGGTCCCTCAATTCTACAAAAACAAAACGTGGAAAAAAAACATGGGATGTAAATTGTAAATATATGAAATTTGGTACCCACTCCTGCAATCTAAAGAATTGGGCCTTTTTCCGCCGGTGGTCCATCTCCATCCATATTGTTTGGGCCTGGCTCAGGCCCATATCGATCCTTAACATTTTTTGTCCGTACAATTCGTCCATAAGAGTAAAACGAGGTGAGGAACTAACAAAATATTCTACTATAAATATAATAGTAGATGCAGAAAAATAAGACTCAACCCTTTCCAATACGAGCTAACCCGACATAATACGTCAATAATTATTGTATTATCAATGATAAATAAATAAAGATATAGTGGTGAAAAAGTGAACATAAAAAAGGGTTATGCAATATATAGTAAGTATGTAGTGTGTATAGACTTTTTTTGTTTCGGTATAGTGATAAGGGATATATATATACTACATAGTATAATAGTACACACTTAGATAAAGAACAACACTACTCCATTATTAAATCTATTTCAATATGAGAGAGAATATTCAATACATATAGTATCTTAAACATGCGCATTGTATTGACAATACCTAATGATCGAAAAACCGAACCCATGTCCCATATGGGAGTTTTTTTGGCCCATACCTAAGACAATAGTATAGTATTGTATATTCACCAAAATTCCACACACCACCACCATTTATCTTCCTTCAAGAACAAAAAAAAAAAAAAACAAGCTTTAAATCATTGCCCTGCCCCCTCATGTGTTTGTTATATTTCCATCCCTTCTCTTCCATTCCCACCAGTTCCATCCTTTCCTCCTCCTAATTCTTCATAACATAAACATGTCTGATTCAAATCCCTACAAACTCACCTCCCATTTCTTCAAACAAAACCCTCAAATCTTGTGCAATAATCTCACTTCCCCAACCCTTCAACATCAACAAAACCCTTCTTCACCTCCTCTAAGGGAAGCCCTTCCCCTCCTGAGCCTCACCCCAGCAACAGACGCAAAAGACAGTGAGAGTAAAATTGATGAGGAGTGTGATGACGATGGGATCACAATTGGGCTGCATATTGGATTACAACCAAACCCTAATTCTTCTTCTGCTTCTTCTTCTTCGTCTACTTCCCTTCTCAGTTCCACTTGTTGTTTTGCTGAGAATGGGGGGAAAGAAGGAGGCGAAGATGGAAAGGCCGATGATGAAGGAGAAGAAGAGGGGAATGATTTTTTTTCTGGTTTTCTCATCACAAGAATCAACAAGGGACAGTATTGGATTCCTACTCCTTCTCAGATTCTCATTGGGCCAACCCAGTTTTCATGCCCTGTTTGCTTCAAGACTTTCAACAGATACAATAATATGCAGGTAAGCTTGGTTGGGATCTTTTCTTTTGCTTCTTCTTTTGGGAAGTACATGCAGATGAAAGTGATTGAATCTTTTTTTGATTTTTGGGCTGGAATTTAAGGGATGTCGATGACTTTCAAAAGGGTTAGTTAACCTTGTTTTTTTCTTCAAGGGTTTTCATA
>KE527474.1:0-23134 GCA_000441915.1 Genlisea aurea | reverse complement strand
ACGATCGAAACTTACCCTGTAAATCACCATCTCTATGCGGCGGCGGAGTTTTGGACGAAAAATCGATGCGGCGGTAGGGTTTTGGAACGACAAAGAAAGAAGAGGACGGCGGTAGGCTATTAAATGGGCCTTCTAAGGCCTACTAAAATGGGACCATTTAATGGGCCTTGAATGGGCCTATTAAAATGGGGCCATTTAAGGCCTATTAATTTCGGCCTAGGGATTCATTAAAATGGGCTCTTTCGGCGATGGATGGACAGGTGAGATTAATTTCGGTCATTTTTTTTTTTATACCTGCCTGTGATCTGTCATATTGGTTTTCCATGTGAGGAACATTCGAGTGAGCTATGCCGAGGAAAGAGCTACTCGTAGCAACTTCAACGGCGGCGGCTTTCGATCCAATGACAACTTTTAAGGTGCTGCCGTTCCTCGTCTTATGATAAAAAAATGGAATTTCGATTTGCTGATGATTTCGTTTGGGATTTGGATAGTGGTTTTTCGAGTTTTTTATAAATTATGTCACATTTATTTCGTAAATTTGTAAATATTGAATTGCTAAATTATATAACTGAAAATAAAAATCAGAGAGATACATATATATATATATATCCCGAAATGCTAAATGACACAAAAAAGGGCAAAATATATATATTTTAATCTCACTTGTCCATCCATCGCGGAAAGAGCCCATTTTAATAGGCTCATTTTAATGAATCCCTAGGCCAAAATTAATAGGACTTAAATGGCCCTAGGCCCATTCAAGGCCCATTTAGACGACTGCCGTCTTGTATCGGCCGCCGTTTTTATGTTCTTGTATCGCTGAAGCTTTTTCATTTCATCGTCGCCTTCTCCGGCCGTCGGAACTTCATACTGCCATGCCGTGGATATCGTTAATCGCGGCTGCGATTATACTCTGGGCGGCTTCTCTCATTAAAATTCTTCAGAATTCATCGTCTCCTTCTCGAGTACCGTTCGTCGATGACGGTAACCTAGGATCGATCTGGTTCAATTGAGCTATTTATGCGACGGAAATTTTAAAGATTAATCGCGTTTCTCCTTCGTCATTCAGTGAATAGTTCTACGAGGAAAAATGTCTTGCTTCTTACTGCACATCCTGATGACGAATCCATGTAAGTTCAAACTTTTAACGAGCATTTAACATGAACTATTTTTTTTTTGTCTGAATCTGATACATGAACTATGCTGTTGATCAAATACAGAGTTTGAATGATTATTATCATTCATTGAGATAAGCTTGGAAGATTATCATTCTCATGCTTGGAAGCTTATTAACCCCATAAACTTTATATTTAGAAAATGTTGTTTGGTTCGATTTTATTCTAACAAGTTAAAATTTCATGAAAATTTTTCATGGTTTTATGGTTTGCAGGTTCTTTGTTCCTGTTATTAATTATCTGATCTCAAAGGGTCATAATCTGCATGTTTTATGCATGTCAACTGGTAATGCCTCTTCTCCCATCTTGCATGCTTTATTAAGTTTATTTCCATTGATTACATTCGGTGGCTCTTCGGTTCCAATCCGGGACTGTCATCTAAATATGTTTCATATTTTGAACCGGATCGCATCATTGATTGGTAAGTAAAGAGTAGAAACTAGAATTTAATGGTTTTTGTTTTGATTTTTGGAGGGTGTTATGAATTATGAATAAACTTGAGAATCGGAAGTATTCCGTCGTATGAATGCGTAATGGGTTATAATCAGTTTTCTTCTTCATATCGTAGGCAATGCTGGCGGCTTGGGAAAAGTTAGACGAGATGAGTTCTACTCGGCTGCTGCTGTTCTGAAGGTCTAAATTTCAGATGCTAAGTTGTTTTCTTTAGTTATAATGTCAATGAATGCTTTCGATGCTCTGCATGGTTCGATTCTCTGATATCCATTTCTTTGGATTTAAATTCAGATCTCCTCTCGTCGAGTGAAAATCGTCGAACATCCAGATCTGCAGGTTTTGTTTACTTTAAACGCGTCTCCGTTTCTCTGGTTCATCGAGTGGATTAGCTAACGTATCGACAACTCTTTGTGCTCTGATCAGGATGGTTTTGGCAAAATTTGGAACCCGGATCACTTGGCAAGCATCATCGATCACGAAATACGCCTCCATGCTATTGACCTGGTAATTCTCGACTTTCGTGGGTTGCTGTTTTTTCTCAGCATTCCCTACAACCATTGCAGTATTTTTCCATTGGTTTCAAAACCCTATGAATTCCAGATGATTACGTTCGACGATTATGGTGTCTCCGGGCATTGTAACCACCGCGACTTGCATCGAGGAGTAAGGTAAGCAAGCTTGCAGCATTAAGAGAGTTCCCGGTTATTTTGGAGGATGTCGTTCGTAAAAAATACTAGACCGATAGAAAAAAATGTTGCATCTTTTTTTCTCGTTTTCCGGCTCAGAAAGCTGTTGCAGAACAATCCCGGAAGAAATATCGAGGCATGGGAGCTCGTAAGTCGTGTTTCGATCATCCGGTGTTATGTATCTATTGTGTATCTATATATCTATATATATGTATATGACATATATGTATTTGTTCCGGCAGGTGAGCCGGAGCATATTGCGCAAGTACATCGGCCCCGTCGACATTTGGTTGTCGTCGTTATCGCTGGACGGAGGAAAACAGTCGTTAATCCCGAACGTGGATCCCGTCAAAACGTACGCCGCAATGGCTCAGCATTCAAGCCAATGGGTCTGGTCAGTTTTTTTTTCGAGGCGTTCAGATGACGAGATTATGCGTATTTATAATTCCCTTTCGGCAGGTATAGGAAACTGTTTGTGGCGTTTTCAAGCTATACGTACTGCAACACGCTCAAGAGAATCGAAACAAGATAAGCTTAAAGCTATGTGTAGAGTTTTTTACTTATGGTTTTCAGCATTTTCTGTCTCTTATGTTTCATTCGATTCGTAAAAATGGCAAATTATATCCCTTTTATTTTAAAAATGAACAAATTATGTCCGTTGGACATAACGATGAATGAAACATAAGGGACGAAAAATGGCAAATCCCCTTTTTACTTAGGAAGAATAGTGAAAAATTTATTGGTGGTGATTTATTAACATTGTAACAATATGTGAAAACAGACCTCTCCTAACCTGAAAAGCCCTTCTTCTGGTTCTTCTTCTTCTTCTTGCCAAAAAAATGAATGATAATGATTGATGATGTTGTGGATGACTTTTCATAGGAGAAGGCGGCATCCGACGTTGCCGCGTAGCCGTATTTGCTGCATGTCGAACGTATCGTGGTGGAGGCGGCCGAATACGCTGCTGCTGCCGCCTTTCGTCGTTCCCTTCTCGTCGTTCCTCGTCATCATCTCCTCGAGCAAAGCCCTGCTGGTGTCGATGCCGGAAAGGTAACCCCCGTGAACGTAACCGCTGAATTTCTCGCTCGTGTGTTCTCCCGTGAAGAATATGCGCCCGACCGGTGCCTGTGTCCACGATAAATATGGTGCGTGTTAAGGTAAGAATAGATGGTTTTTTTTTTTTTTTTGTTTGTTTAGTCGAGAGAAAAATATGCTCTACGTATGCTTCGTTAACGACGATTTATATCCCGTCTGTTTCCTAAATTTCATCGTAAATCGTTAGGATGTTGAACAGCTCAGCTCGTACACGCTCCGTTAAAATCACCGTCAAATTGTGTTGCATTTTTATCAACATAAAAAAGGCAACTGCAACATTGATGGTGATTTCACGGAGCTGGGTACGTACTTGTTCAATAATTTAACGATTTAAGACGACATTTATGGATTATGAAACATATAAAATAATATTTCATAAATTTCGAAAAGAAATAGGATATAAAAGAACCTATAGAATGAAAATAATTTTGAAATTTTTTAAAGCTACGATCATATCATACGGCGTCGCTACGACGAGGAATATCGGACTTATCATTAAAAAAGAAAAAAAAAAAGAGTTACCTTGACGCGATCCACGAGTTGATGATCGACGTAGATGGGATAGTTGGTGTAGCTACCCCTCTGAAACCGATTATTCCACCAGCGCGGCACCAGTACGTGGGTGGCTCCCGGAATGTCGGGGCCGAACATGTCCCTCAGAACTTCCATGGCCTCTTTCATCGTCTCCGCATCCGACTGAGCTTCCACCCTCTTCGACTCCCCGTTCGTCAGCGTGACCACGAGGATGTTGGACCCGGGATATGCGTTCTCCATGTGCTGGGGTTGTTTCAAAATGCAACAAAAAACAAAATCATGGATGGCTTCCTTCATATCCGCCGTTATCAACTTCAAATCACACATTTCAACAACACTATCTTACATCCTCATAACCGGCCAAAGGCCCCATTTTCTATAAACATTTTTATGTCTATAAAACATCTTTACGGAAAAAAATTAACGTTTGACATTACAATTTATATCATTTATATTTCATTATATCCCAAATCGACGACGTCATCAAACGGAATGTTGATATAAAATTGTCGATTTTAGTAACAAAAAATGATATAAAATTATAATTACGAGATAAGTATGATATTTTTTTTTTGTAAATAATCAGAAACTGACATAAACCGTTAAAACAAAAATCTCGTTGACTTTTCAATCATTAAAAAATGGAAATAAAAATAAAAAAATAGCCCAGAAACAGATGAGTTAAATAAAACCTACCTAAGCAAAAAAAAAAAACAAAAAAACGAACAGGCTCTATGTGGTGCAAGGTGTTTCGTGAAATGATGGGAAAACAGCTAGGAACCATTCCTTTTTTTTTGAGTATAGCTAGGAACCATTCCATTCATTATAAAACGACGAAATTATTTGTTTCTATTTTCAAATTTTAGTGGGTCCATTCATGTGTTTCTCTACTCTTTCTAAATCAGAAATAGAAATAAATTTTCAAAGAAATAAACTAACCTGCCAAAAAGTGTAGTATCCTCTTCTTTCGTGGGCATAGATGAAAAACTCTTTCCCATTACCACACGGCCAGAACTTGTGTGGGAACTTCAAGAAAACCTTCGTATAAACCATGATTTCGCATTTCGAAATGGCGTCCGTCTTCCATTTCTGCAATATCATTCATACACATCAATAAAAAAACAACCATACAATCAAGTGTAAATAAAACCTACTACTAATATAAAAGAATTAAATATCTGATCTGGGAATCAAAAAGGGCCCGCCCCTCTAATATAATATATATAAGCAAAATGACATTGATAAAGGTGGGGGGGACCCAAAATGACTTTTTTTCACTACTGCAAGATGGAAGAAGAATTCAAAAGGGTTGGGGTTTTTTTGAATTCACTCGGCAATAGTTGTTACCTGATAAGTGGCAGTAGGCCATGCAAATCACCCATAGATTTGCTTAAAACTACTGGTTTTTCCAAGATTATAGAGCTCAGTGAAAAAAACAGGAAAGAGGAATTTATACGTACGGGCAAAGGGGGTGAGAATGAGATGAGTTTGCTCTGGAGGACGCCGATGCTGGCAGACAGAATCACGTACTGGGCCTCGAAAGCGCCGCCGTCCTCCGTCTTCACTACTACGCCGGCTTTAGAGTGTTCAATTTCTCGAACAACCTTTCAATTACCCCTTTCCCCTTTTTTACTTTTTTTTCTGTTAAGGTAACTGTTAAAAGAGATGAAATTTTCTCAGCTGTAAATGTTTTACCTTATTGAGTTTTAACCTGGAGTCGAGTATTTGACCGTCCGATGACCGGAGGAAACACTTAGCCATGTGATACAGCAAATGCTCGTACCCCCTTTCGTCGGCAACCAGGAATTCTCTCTCCCCGAAATCTACGTATGTCGATATCGGTTCAACTTCTGTGGTAAGATTGCATGCAAATCTTAGTCATCGGATAAGAGCAAATGAATCAAACAAACGGACCTGCCATTTCGAAGTCGTGCAGGATGAAGTCGATCGCCAGCTCTATTGGAGTTCTTGGGGAGCTGCACCAAGGCAAAGATCGATGAGGCAGTCTCAGATTCAGTTTGCAGAGAGGTAGGTGGAAAAGGTTTTAAGGGTTCATACGATGACTTTTCTGGAGAGGAGTCATCTGAATCAGGTTCTTGCCTTTGAAGCTTTCGAATAGCAGACTCCACAGCTTCCTGGTAAGAGTGGGCCGCCACGCCGCTAGGGTATATCTTCCCACTGCACCGAAAATGAATAAGAAAACGAAATTCAGATGCTGAAACAATGAGAAACACAGAAATTGTGGGGAAAAAGGTCAGTCGTTATCAAGAAAAGCTTGCAAAGTAATGAGGAGAGAAGGAGGCACTAAGAGCTTATGCCGAATCGGAGAAATCAATCATAGATATGAAAACGAATCAGATTGCAATCATCTGGAAGAAAATGAATCATCCATCACATGCGACGATAGAATTCGAATCGATTAGTATCGGAAATACGTACTTCCGATCGTATATGTTGAACCGCGCGTTGCTGTAATCGGAGAAGCAAGTCCGAAGATCGCACTCGCGAGCGAGCTCCCAAACCGGATTCGCCTGTTCACCGCCGACACCGGCAATCCATCCGGCTCCGAGTTCCACCGTGACGCCGCCGAACTCTTCCTTACGAATCCGTCCGCCGATTCTGTCCGTAGCCTCCAATATCAGAACGTCTTCGACGCCATTATCGGCGAGAACACTCGCCGCGGCGATTCCTGCACGATTTCGCGATCTGAGAAGCGAAATCGCGACGAAAACGATACAGCATTTTCGGCTATCGATAAGAGACTGTTACCTGAGATTCCGGCTCCGACGACGATGACCGAACGCGGACTGAGATTCTCCATGGAAGTGCCGGCCGGAATGGGAGGCTGGGAGAGCGAAAGTATTCGTTTGTCTCTTGTAGGGCAATGATAGCGGACTCCGCCTTTTATAGACGACACAGGCCTGAGATGGCTGGGAAGTTCCAGGAATTGAGTTGGCAGGCTTAAATTTCCTTCATTTTTAATAAATAATTTAAAATTAACAATTTTATACTTTTAGCTAATCTAAGCCCTGTCAACCGTTGACGGGCTTCAAATTCAATAATTATAATATAATCATTTTTTTTTCTTTTTTCTTTTTTAAAAAAAGCTTTATTAAAAAATTATAATCATTTTTGTAAATAAAATACTACTATTTCCCACAATTAGATATAAAAACAAATTTCAAATATGATAAATACATTTTTTGTTTATCAATTTTTTTTTTTAAATTGACACTCCAATATCCATTTGTGGTCAATTTTGATCACTGTTATCAAATTTTAATTATTTCACATTTAAATAAAACATTATTTCTTAGACATGTAAAAGTAAAATTTAACTTCATTAATAGACTCGTGAACGTTGATTACGGGTGAAATAGTCAATTTATAAATAAAATTTTATATCAAATTGATCATAAATCAAAATTGAAATACCTAAATTGTATTTTTTAAATTTGCGGGACAAAAAATATATTTATACCTCTCTAATATATATATTAAAAATGTTTAAATTGTATATATATAATTTGGGATAATAAAATTTAATGGGAGCATGGAATCATCAAGTAACGCCTGCCTCAATAAGTTCTGGACTTATTTTTAAATAATATTATCATATTTGGAATTATTCAAATACCATGAAATCAATTCGATTACGACTCGGCAGTGTAACGAAATTTTTTGAGCCATTCAACGTTGACTCAAACGTGTGATGCCGATGATGGTAGGGGCAGGACATAAATAAATAAATAAAATATGTACTTTTGAATTTATTAAAAAAATATAAATATTCAAAAATAATACTACTTTTTTTGACTTAAAAAAATAATACTACTTATTTCAAATTTCAATAATATGATGAAGTAATGAGTAATTGTGGGATTGGACTGGACTGGACTTGACTGGACGGCGCTGAATTGAGTTGGGCCCCACATGTTTAAATAGATTGACCTGTCACCAACAAAAAAATAAAAAATATATTCAAATTAAATAAATGAAATAAAAATATTAATAAAATAAATAAAGTTTGATTATCTTTATTTGAATTCATACGCTAATTCCGATTTCCCGGTACTACCGGGCCACTCCATTCCAAAATCCAAATCCACCCATTTAATAATAAATAAATTGATACATATTTTAAAGATATTATTTGAGGATAAAATAGTCAATTTATAATTAAAAATATAAATATTTTATCAATTTTTTTATAAATTAAAATAGATATATGAATTATATTTTTTAAACTTAAAATTGAAGGATAAAAAATATATATTTTTTTAATTTGATATTTATTATGTGAGATAATGGGTTAAATACATTTTTCGTCCCTCAAGTTTTCCAAATTTTAAATATTGGTCCATCAAGTTTGAAAAAGATAGATTTAGTCCCTTAATTTTGATTTAATGTCAATTTTAGTTCATATTGCAAAATTTTACTCATTAATTGACTATTTCATCCGTAATCAACATTCACGAACACTTGAATTGGTCTCTCAATCAAGTCAAATTTCATTTTTACATTCTTAAGAAATGAAATTCGACTTTTAAAGATGTTTAATTACAGATAAAATAGTCAATTAATGAGTAAAATTTTGCAATAGGGATCAAAATTGATATTAAATCAAAATTAAGTGACTAAATCTGTCATTTTCAAACTTGAGCGACCAATATTCAAAATTTGAAAAACTTGAAGGACAAAAAATATATTTTTCCCGTGAGATAATAATGAATTTCTTTATCCAAAAAAGTAAAAAGCGAAATATTTTAAAAATCCTTAAATAAAAAAAAAAAGAAATACCCTACTGCTCATCCATGCACGAAATTTAGATTTGTATCGGCCCAAAGGAAATCCACTACACGAAATCCACCGTTGATATTCGTCGCATGCCACGTGGAGCCTTGAGAAAGAAAAGCAGGATTCCGTTACGGTGCACCCGACCGCACCTTCTCTCCACCCATTCAGTATAAAATGACGTACATTTATTTCTTCGTTTCCTCTCGGAGAGGCAGAGGTTATGCTGTTGAATTTATTTATTTTTTGCTCATTATTTTTCTCTTCCATTTCTCCGTCAGGGGTTGGATTCAAGTAATTTGTTCTGTAACTATTCTCAATTGCCGGAGGAGATTCGAATCCGAGCTCAGATTTCAGTAATCGGTTGCAATTTCATGGTATGGTAAACATCTTCCTATACTCGCGTTAAATTTTCCGAACAACTTAGTCGTTAGCTTGTTCTCTCATTCTCGACAATGTCGGATTTGCAGTTTTCTGTATTCCGTAGGTCAAATTCAGTTCCAGGCTGCTTTCCTATACGTATTACGTTATTTATGATGCGGATTATGTGAATAAGTTGTGTTGGTTGTTGTTGTGTAATTTATGACATGAATCCGTTATTTTATTTTCTTTCTTAGGGTTTGCTGCATTTAAGTGAATTGAACACATCTGACCGCCTTTCCTTCATTAACTCTCTGTTAACTGTAAAATGAATCCCCAGCTTTGACCTTCTGTCTCATTCAATAAATGAATTGTTGCTGATTTGTATCCCTTCTCGTTGTTGACAGTCTTCTCAAAACAAAATCGGTTCCGATTCTGAAGATCAGTTGAACTACTGGCATTCATCAGAAGCTTGCACTAAGCGAAGGAAGCGATCCAAAACAGATGTACCACTGCTTCAGAATGTGTACATTTCGATCATAAACCCTCCACCGATATTATGCTTATCGTCATCAACCGTGGCCAAACCGAGCAGCAGAAAAACGAATCGATCATCCTTTTCCAACGGACTCTTCTCCAATGTGAAGAGCTTATTGTCAACTGGTATCCTCGATGGGATTCCCGTCAAATACGTCACATGGTCGCGAGAGGTAAAAAAAACAAAAAAAAAAACCTACGTGCTATTAAAACGTCGAGTTTGAAATGGCCGTCTCGCAGAAACATCTTCGCGGTGTCATCAAAGGGAGTGGTTATCTTTGTAGTTGCGATAAGTGCAAGATGGCCAAGGTACGACCGTCGTTCATATATATATATATATGAAATCGAATCATTAGTATATATATTTGCGTGCGTGATCATGAATTTCGCTTCGATTCAGGTGGTGAATGCTTACGAGTTCGAGGAACACGCCGCATGCAAGACGAAACATCCGAATAACCACATATTTTTCGAAAACGGTAAGACCATTTATGGGGTGGTCGTAGAACTGAAGAATACGCCGATCGATAAGGTATTCGATGCGATTCTGAACGCGACCGGTTCGCGGATCAATATCAAGAATTTCGATGCATGGAAAGGTTCGTAGTAGTAGTAATTCATTAACTACTACTTCATCTATTTATTTATTTGCTGGTGTGTATTTTTCAGCGTCATTAACGGGTGGGATTAAGATTAGGGCTGGCCATGACCATCCTTAACATGCAGAGGTTAGGATTATAAATATAAAATAATTGTCAACTTAAATAATCTTAATGATATTGTCTATTAGTTATATATATATATATTGTTCAATTATTGGATGGTGAAAACATAATATAGTAATTAAAGAATTTACCCAGTCAAATATTAGGGTTATTAATATTTTTACATTCTCGATTGTTTTAGGGTTTTATAAAATATATTTCTATTTTTTTTTATAATTACAATTTATATTTATTTTGTTATTAAAATCGACAATTCATATTTATTTTGTTAATTTTAAAAAAAAAGAAAGATAACGAGTATTAATTTTTTTGTCGTTAGATTTAAATTGTCAATTTTGATAACAAAATGAATATAAAATGTTATGAACATTATATAGATTGTAAAATCATAAATGTTAAATTTCAGATAATTAATAAAACAATTGGCTCCGACATATATATATATATATGTGAATATAACCCTAATTGAGAAAGGGTAGTTAAGTTAATCGAAAGTGGCCCAACGCGAGGGTGGTACCAGAGATCGATCTTGTTTGGTCTCAGAAACGTAGAGTAAGGTGAAGAGATCTGTCGTAGAAGCAGGAGGATCATCCACACGATTCTTGTTCGTTGACGACGACGACGGCGATAACATATTATCACTGATCGAATCCAGCGATCCCTACAATCAATCGACGGCAGATTCAAAACTTATCGATTCGAATCCGATTTTGGGTTTTAGGTTCCAATGGTATGGTACCCCGCGATTTCTGGAAGGAGGATAAGGATGGGGCGGCTGCTGCGGTTGCGAGCACGACGGCGGTGCTTCTCCGGCGGGGAAATCGTGTTCGTCGAGAGAATATTTCCTGGCTTTCTTCGGGACGGCGACGCGTGGGACCCACCTCCTCTCGACGTACTTGTCGTGGATGAATCTCTCCATGGGATTTCTGTCGTAATCTTCCGGCAATTCCGATTCCCAGAACTCGTTCGACTTCCGGTTTCCCATGCCTGATCGATCGCATTTCAATCATCCCAATTCATAACTGACGAGAAAATAAGAAAACTTACTCTGCATGAACGAAACTTGTTCCGGAAGCCATGTATCCAAATTCGTCGATCTCACCTGAATTTTTCAACGCCGACGTCAAATTAGGTTTAAAATTAGGAAGAGGAAGGAAAGGCGTACATACCTTAGAGATGTGTACGCCGAGGCTGCGGTGTATGCCGGAGCACTGCAAGCAGACGAATATCCCGAGGTTGATGCTGGCCCATCGTGGAGCCCTGCGCCGGCGGCCGGCGAAGGAAGCATCATCGAAACACGTAAAATAAACAATTATTCATTCAACGAAGGTTAGGGCACGCACTTTGCTCGGCAATCGGCGCAGTCTCTGTTTTCCGGCAGTTTCAAAAGAGCCTCCAGTTGCTGCAACGACAAGGATGATGAACAAGAGAACGAGAATTACGAAGATCGATTTACCTTTGCCTGCTTGACGTCGAGTTCCTTGGAAACGGAAGCTTTCTCGTTCATGGCGCTTCTTCTTCTTCTTCCCGATTCACCATCGAAATTCGTCTGAATAATGATTGAAATACAAGCTTTTTATTTTTCTGTGGATGGGATTCCACACAAAATTCTCACCCGCCATTTCCCCTATATACTGTATACATATATATATTGGGCTTCATTATTAATGGGCCTATGTTAATGGGCCTAAATTAGGCCCATTAAGACTGCACTAAAATCAAATTCCAATCATTCTCACCATGAATGGGGGGCAATGGCGCTGTTGCCGAACTAGGGGAATCGTATATTTCGCTGGTGCTTTCGTTCCGAAAGTGGACTCGGCCTCCTCCCTGCCATGGACGGAAGCCTGATTTTCGGTCTACGTGCTCTTCGTCGTACCTTGCGCCTTGTGGTGTTTGATTTTTTTCTCAAAATTAAGTCCGATTGCCTGAAGGTAAGTAGTGTGCGTAATTCTTGGATGATTCGTCGGTATCGTTTTCGTAGCTCTGAAATCGTCTGAGATTCCACAGAAAATAGTTTTGTTTTTTTTTTTCGATTTTCAAGTAGTACGTTGAGTTATTCACTGTAATGCTGTTAGTGTACTTTGGTGAAGCCATTGAATTGCTTTTGTGGATGTTAAGCAGAAAAACTTTATTTTCAGGGGCATTTGGGAATGATATGGATGATTGATTCTTAAAACTTTCATTTGATTGGTTTAAAGATTCATCAGTAGGGTTTTTGTTCTTAATTTTTCCTGGAACTATGTCATTATCTTTCATCTATGTTATGCTATTTCACAACTTCTGGAATTGGAGTTAACTTGATATGTGTTTTTTTGGTTCCCATGTCTGTATGATTTTCGATATTTTCAGGACGATGAATCGTCTCTCACGTGGGAACCATTTCGTTAAAAGCATTC
This sequence comes from Genlisea aurea, assembly GCA_000441915.1. Lineage (NCBI taxonomy): Eukaryota > Viridiplantae > Streptophyta > Magnoliopsida > Lamiales > Lentibulariaceae > Genlisea > Genlisea aurea. The sequence continues at coordinate 10,376 of KE527474.1, read as the reverse complement.
GGAAAGTCTCTGCAGCCCTTTGGCCTCTCCCTTGCAGGTTTTTTTGCGAGTAGTCGTTACTCGTAATGTCTGTGCTTCGCCATCATCCCCCGAATATCTATATCTCGATTTTTTGATCTTTACAGGCAAGTTGCTGGGCGCCACGGGGTGTCTCTTCCCGTTTCGACGCCTTCTTTTCTGAATCACAGACCCCAAAATCCGGCTTGGTTGTTGTTCTGGGAATGGAGAAGAAGCTTCAGTCACGGATCAGTGAGCCTCGTACTCTCTCCGGAGGGCAAGCCGAAATTCGAAGTGCACGAAATCGAGCCCCCGAAAAAGGAGAAATGGAAAACGAAGAAGAGGCTAAAGCTTCAGAGGAAACGAGAGAAGCAGAGGCGAAAGGCCGCGAATAAGAACGACCCGAGAAGGATCCGCATCAAGGGAAAGAAGATCAACCAGAGGTTCGCCAATGCCGAGGAGCGGATCAAGTTCAAACTCGAAAACGTAAGTGTTTTTAGCGTTTAGGGTTCAACGTAATCCATCATACGAAAAAAAAGAATGTTTCTGCGACGATTTCTTGCAGGCTAGGAAGAAAGAAGCATTCCTGATAAAAAAGCTGAAGAGCTACGAAGTCCCGAGAGCGGAGGGCCCCACGGTCGAACCCCATCCTCTGACCGGCGAAGAGCGGCATTACATGAAGAAGACGGCCCAGAAGCGGTCGAACTACGTCCCCGTGGGGCGGAGGGGCGTGTTCGGAGGCGTCATACTGAACATGCACCTCCACTGGAAGAGACACGAGACCGTGAAGGTGATATGCAAGCCCTGCAGGGGGGAGGGGCAGCTGCAGGAGTACGCGGCGGAGATCGGAAGGCTGAGCGGCGGGATTCCGGTGGCGTTCCTCGGAGACGATTCGATCGTGTTCTACCGGGGGAGGGATTACGTGCGGCCGAAGGTCATGTCCCCCGTCGATACGCTCTCCAAGAAACGGGTAACCGTTAACCAACTAACTCTGTTTTCGAATTATAAACCCGAGAGATCAATGGGGATCGTTTTGCGACAGGCGTTGGAGAAGTCGAAGTTCGAGCAATCCCTCGAGTCGGTACGACGGTTCATCGCGATATCGGAGAAGGAGCTCGAGCTGTACTTCCGGCACGTTTCGCTCTACGGTGATCCGCATAGCAGATATGCTGAAGCACCAGCCATAGCGGATTGATTGTAGCAGATAGTGATATTTGATTATTATGGATTGTTTAGATAAATTTTGATGATAATCTCGAGCGTTGAGTTTGAAAAATTTTGAAAATCTCAACCGTCGAATTCCTCCTCTATATAACTTACAACGGCGATGGCATTTCTTTTCTTTCATTTTCTTTTCTCCGACTCCGACGTATCTGCGGCAATGTCTTCTTCTCCGGGTGGGACTGGCGGCGGAGGGAGAATCCCCAGGCCGAAGAAGTACTTCTGCTATCAGTGCGATTGCCACGTGGATATCGTGCCCGACGAAATCTTTTGCCCTGTTTGTGGCAACGGATCTCTTCAAGAATCCGTAACTCCTCCACAATCGAGCCCTAGCGGCGGCGCCTCAACTTCCGCCGTCGACGCCTCCGGTTCATCGCAATCCCCCGACGCCGCCGTTCTGCAAACCATCGCTCACCTTCAATGGACGGGATCGAACCTCCAGCTGCTGGCCGCTCTCAATTCGATCGGAGACGGAGCTCTCCGGCCAACGAATCATTCCGATTTCTTGACCCATCCAGACCTTCAGAACCTCGACGTCGAGGATATCGATCCGGATCGGAACGGAACGCCGCCCGCTTCTCAATCCGCCATCGACGGATTGACCGACGTGATCATCACCGATCGAGTTCTTGATTCCGATTCCACTCCCTGCGCTGTCTGCAAGGACGCCTTCGTAATCGGCGACAAGGCGAAGCAGATGCCGTGCACCCACATCTACCACACCGACTGCATCCTGCCATGGCTGAACCTCCGCAACACCTGTCCCTCCTGCCGATTCCAACTGCCGACCGACGATCCGGTCTACGAAAATGCTCGAAGGACGTTGCAGAGCAGCGACGACAACAATGGCGGCGGCAGGAGAAGCAATCGTCTCAACACTTTTTTTTTTATATTACCGAGGCAGCATAGGCTGCTGAGGACGCCTTATTTTCCGAGCTATCGCGGCGGCGGCGGAAGAGTGAGGAGCGGAGCGGAGATTTCCGATGACGTGAATACGAATGGTGATGAAGCCGTACAACGCGAAGAAGATAACAGTACCGAAGCTAATGCAGAAGCTGACGTGGCATAAGATGCTTAAGAAGCATTATATACTACTTACTTTACTGCTGCGCCATTTTCAATTTTCATATATGGATTTGGATTGATTCTCTTACTTGTATAAATAAATAGCTGTTACTTGTTACGTTTTTTTTCACCATTAGTATCGTTAGGCATTAAATATCGTAAAAAAAAATGATTTATTATATTTTATACCTATATATTTTTTAAAAAAATTTTTATAAAAAATACTTTTATTATTTAGAGAATGACAATTTATGTCTCGTATCTTTCTAAATTTTAACACTAAACCAGTTTCATTGAGAAGGCGTGTGAAAAAAAACAAAGATTCTACAATGGCGTCAGAATTTGAGCTTGGCAGAATCTCCAGGATCCATCTCTCTTCTTCAGCAGGTACCTTATTCTATAAGGGCTACGCAGAACAAACCCCTTATAAAAATTGTATAAGGACGGGGAGGTACCCTTCATTTTCCTGCAGTAAATCGTCAACCACATTAATTATTTATTATGTAACATACCTGCAGTAAGTTGGATTTGTGAGCTGGTTTTGATGATCCACCACCACCAGCTCAGCTGCCTCTTCCAAAACCGCTTCGATCTCCGCCACCTCCCCCCCGTCCTCCTTCCAAGTCTCCGCCTGAACGATCGACAGCCGCAGCAGAACGAACCTCCAGAAGCACGACCTCGACTTCGCCGCATCCGCCAGCGCTTCCCACTGCCACGACAATCGAGAACTTGGTTACGAAAAACGGCAACTGCATATATATACATATATATATATTGGTTACCTGAAGAAGCATGGATCCCTCGAGCACGTCGACGAGCCCGGGAATGTCGTGTTCGGGCCCCAGCGCCTTCGCCTTCGACTCCTGCCACCGTTTCACCAGCGCCTCCGCGTCTTCCGACGACATCGGAATCCCACCGGACGCTAACGATGATGACGATGTCCGGTAATGGCTGCGGGGAGGTTCTTCGGGCTGAATTTTTTTAACGAGCAGCGACTCGGCCGTCCTCCTCAGCGTAGCAGCAGCAGTGGAGAAGGATGCACTTCGAGGGCCACCGCTCCATCCCCGGAGGAGCTTGATCGATCCGAAGACGGAAAACGACGAGACGCAGCAAGCCACCGCAGCTGCTGCGAGCACCGTCTTTCCGAGGTTCGGCCAGGATTTCCGAGTCTCACCGTGCTGCCTCGTGCCGAAACTTCTTTTCAGCTGGAGGGACGCCGCGCCGGAGGCCTCGGATGATTCCGCCAGAGGGTTTCGCAGGTCGAGGGGTGCGAGCTGCTTGACGGCGGAACCGGGGAGGGATTCTCCGTGTCTCTGATCACTGGGACGAGAAACGGCTATCGGAATGCGCCTTGAGGCGGATATTCTGCACTGCTTGTTCTTGAAACCTCTTTTATCGCCACTGAAAAACTCGGCCTGCAATCATCGATCGACTCTCAGAGAATCGGTCACACGGTAGAAGATGATGATAAAAGGGTCTGATTTTATTACCAAAGACGAGGAACAATCTCGAGTATCGGCGAACACGGAAAGGACAGATTCTTTGAGCCACGACTCCTGCAAAACTCGATCACGACAACCATTTCAGCTCGTCGGAATAATAGTTCAGGAAATGGAAAAATTTTTTTACCAGAAGCTTATTTGCAGTCGAAGCTTCTTTCGACTCGTTTTTCTGCAACGTATCCTGAGACGAGAGACTAGAACTCCGTTGAAGCTGCCTTAAACTTTCAACGGCCGTTGTTTCATCTACCTGCACAGCATTATTCATGAAATCGAGAGAGTTCGAATCCTACAATATGTTCGAGAACACTAAAAAAAATTTTATATGTACCCGGATTCTCATACAGACGAGAGAATTTGGTAACAATAGATAATCAGTTCTTATTTCTAAATAATTCTCGACGTCGATTCCCAGAATTTATAATTCCCTCAGAATCAGTCTAGATAAAAAGGGCGAACCTGGCCGAGGAGAAAAGAACAGAAGCTCTCCTCAAACTTCAGTTCGATTCCTTCAGCTGTTATTAAGCACTCGCAAAGCATCTTGGCCTTACTGATCTGCACCAAAAAACAGTACATACGCAGATGAAAGAAATCGGAATGCGGTCGCGTTCGAATTTGTGCATTATTACCAGCTCATTTTGCCTGCTTGTAAATCCCAGTGCAATATGAGCCAACGTAACGACATAGAAGTTTTTGGAATCGACAACGACCCTTTGATTCTGCGAGTCAAGGGACTTCTTGTTCTTCCTGATGAGAGCTAAGCCATCCCAATTAACAAGCTCCACAATTTCTGCAGCCATGAGTTTCTTGAGTGCTTGACCGAGAAAACAAGCCCAGTCTTGAACTCGACACGACGCTTCGACGTCCAAGCCCTGTCTCAGCAATTCACGAAGAGCTGCAATAGCTCCGATTCTTCGTTCTGCATTTTCAGGCTTTTGAGGCATTCCGAGAAGATCCAGTGTGCAGGCAGGAGCCAGCTCCTCCAAAGATTCTTCTATCTAATAGCAAATTTTGACATGAACAGATTCTCAATAAACAAAAGGAAATAATAATAATAATAAAAAGTACCGGGAAAATAGGTTCGGAGATCCCAATTGAAAGTGATGTTTTTCGTTCAGTCTCATTGATCTGAACCCGGCTGAACAACATTTGCAAAATTGGTAAAAAAAATAAAAAATAATGAAATATTCCATAGCTACATTTGGTGAGGAATCAAATGGTGCGAAATTCGTTTTAAAAAAAAAAAAAAAGCAGAGAAACGCACACTAAGCAATTCGGATTGATTTCCACAAAACAAAAAAGAACAGTACCTCAGACAAGAGCATCATCTTTCCTAGAGAATTTTTGCTCCTCAGAAGACACTGAGCTCGTGCAAGAGCTTCGAATCCTTGGGAAATATTGCTCTTCTCGAACCAAGACTTGGCAATTGTACACTTCAAGAAAGCAGATAATAATAAGAAAAACAAGCATACAAAACCACCGGGAAAAATGATTCTTGTCCTTCTTAATCACTTACCTCAGCAAGAGCCATAGAAAGAAGCAAATCATGTACAAATGGTTTTGACTCTGAATTTTGCAGAGCCTTTCGTCCGATTTCTAGAACGAGCTTCTCTTCCCCGACCTGCATTACTTGTTTTTAATGAATGCCACATTTCGCATGATTTTCGCCGAAATAAATCTAAAATTTAGACATATGTCAGGTAGGCAGGATTACCTCCTGAAGAAGGCATAGAGCACCAGGTAACCAGTTCCATGAAATGCAAAGAGAAGACTTAGGCAGCTGCTTATCTTTGATGTTTCCAGCATATATGGGTTCGAATAGAAGTTTGTCTCTCACGTCGATCAGAAGATCCTGAACAACCAAGAAACCTCAATGTATTAACGATGAAAAAAGGAAAAAAGAAATCCTACATGTAATAACTAATAATATCTTCACTGTAGATTTATGCATCGAGCTTTACTGTACAATTTTAACCAATTTTGATCAAGTTTGCATCACTTTTGAGTGATTCAGTTAAAAACACTAAAATCTTAAACTTTAATTCTTCGATCTCCAAACCATAAACCCTAAATGCAAAGAGGACTAAACAAATGCAAAGGACTAAGAACAATACATTGACATTCGAGTAAAATCAATGGGCCATAAAATTGCAAAACCTGGCGAGCTATGAGAGTATCCTTAGTATACCCCTCTTCGATCTCTGCAGTTTTCAGATGCATAACTGATTTAACAATCTCATCCTTCTCTGCTTGATCATGAAGCCCGATAATCTGAAACTACTACATACATTGTCAAGACATGGGAAGAAAACGGGTCAAAAACATATGAGAGATGGAAATTTCATATGACCTGGTAGCAAGTGACGGGAATTTCTATGGGACGAATCTGATTCCCGCCGTTGATATTGACGTGCTTATTGGAATCCTCCCGAACAGGAGATACATCCGTTGCGCCGGACGACCTCCGCGATTGGCCGACAACAGAAACCCTAACCGAAGAGCCGCGAAAATGATCGCATTTCCCGCGCTCCTTTTGCACTCGTCCGGCTGGAGTACCTCCGGCGGTTGTGCATCCGTTGAACCTGGTGCTGAACTCCTGAAATAGTAGATGCACATTGCTCGCTCCAGATCCAGACACCAATGTATGAATGTTTGCCATGAAAATTCAGATCGGCGGTTTCATCGCACCGAGATTGGGAGGGAAAAAAAAAACGGCACGTCGATTTTGAAGCAGCAATGCTCCAGAGTAAAGTGCTGATATCCCCTACTCAATTTCACCAACTCAAATCACCAATTCACCATCCATTGTTGCGTAAAAACAAAAAATTAGTATTCAAATCTCAGGCAAGAACCCTAATTTCACGGACGAGGGAGACGATTTCTGCAAACCAAGATTAGGATTCTCCGCGACATTCGCATTCAAACAACACATAAAATAGGCTGAAGCCGTATTTATATTCGGGCCCCCAAAAGGCCCAATGGGCCTTAAATATTGGGTCGTAACGATTGGGCCGTAAAGATTGGGCTTCTTTCATGCCAGCCCACGTGGCTTTTTATATATTACGTGGCTTTTTATTAAAATTCATTTGCGTTCGTTCATCTCCAGTTCTCCACACTTTCGTCGCAACAGGTATGTATGTTCTACTGAGCCGCTTTTCAAGATTCTGTAACGTCTGAGACCTACGGAACAGGGATTTATGAGATTGTTTTATGATTTTGAGGTTAGATTCAAATTCTATTTCGGAAATTGGAGATTCGGTGGTTTCAAAATTGGACTTTCCGTGTTATATTTAACCCTAGGGGATTCGATATTTGTCGTGGATTCATCATTTTACGCTGACGTGGTGTGGATTTTGTTGGAAACAGTTTCAGTTTGAGGCGAGGGATGTTTAAGAACACATTTCAGTCCGGTTTTCTTTCGATACTCTACAGCCTTGGGTACCGTTTTCTTTCTCGTGAGATTATTTTTATCCAAGTTTTCGATCTGATTGGTTTATATTGCATTCTTCAGGAGTAAGCCGCTTCAGATATGGGATAAAGAAGGTGAGGGATTTGGCTTCCCTTTTTCTTCACCTGGATGTTGATCTCATTCAAATCCAGTAGCTTTTGATTCTCAGTCATGAATCAACCTTGGTTTTTCTTGCAGTTGTCAATGGACAAGTCAAGCGATTGCAAGACGACGACATACAATCTAGCGTCCTGGAAATAGTCGGATCGAATGTCCGTTCTTCTTACATTACCTGTCCGGCCGATCCAACCGCGACACTCGGGATCAAGCTACCGTTCTTCGTGATGATCGTGAAGAACGTGAAGAAGTACTTCACTTTCGAAATCCAGGTGCTGGACGATAAAAACGTCCGCAGAAGATTTCGGGCGTCTAACTTTCAAGTCTGTAAGTTTCCCTTTTGCGGTTATGTGTTGTTGTTACTATGACCATCAATTCCGTAGATTACGGTTTCAAGAATTCGACGTGACACGATCGCCATTTTCAGGCCGTGACGAGAGTGAAGCCGTACATTTGCACCATGCCGCTGAGATTGGACGACGGGTGGAATCAGATTCAGCTGAATCTGACCGATCTGACCCGTCGTGCGTATGGGACTAACTACGTGGAGACGCTGAGAGTCGTGGTCCATGCCAACTGCCGGCTGAGGAGGATTTATTTCTCGGATCGGCTCTACTCCGAGGAGGAGCTTCCACCGGAGTTCAAACTCTACTTGCCGGTGCAGCAGGTAAAAGAGAAAGCAGCTCTTATTTTTCATGTTGTTTTTTTTTTTTTCCGGTCGGTTTACGGCTCGGATTCGAATTCGATTTGATAAAAGTGAGTTTTGTTTGGTTGTTGTATAGAAAGCTTGAATGGGGAGATGAAGAAAGGAATTGGAGTTTTCGACATTGGAAGTTATTTGTGGAGTTTCTGTATTATTATTGTTGAGAAAAATATAGTTTAATGACATTTTACGGGGTGTATGACAATTTTATACCAATTTTGTTTTCGATTTTTATTAAAAAAAAAAATCTGTATTTCATAATTATAAATTATGATCATTTTTTTATCGAAATTGAATAATTTATATTCATTTAATTTGATGTCGTCATTATCTGTTTAATGACATAATTAATTTGTGTATATTTGCGTATAAATTGCAAACTTAAACGTTAATTTTTATGTCAATTAACGCGCGTTAAATATAAATTATTCAGTTTTGATAACAAAATGAGTATATTATTCGTAATTTGAAAAAAATAGTTTTTTTTTTTTTTTTGTAAAAATGGTTAACAAAAGGGGTAATTTATACAAATTTGTTTGCATTTGTGTTGAAAAAACTGTGTAAGGCAAGGGGTAAAACGGTCATTCGATATGGAAGTCAACGTATGGTAAAGTGGTAGCCAACAAAGCTTCCCAGTCAACCAATTCCTCTTCGTAATTGACGAAACTACCCTCGCCGCCACCTTGGAGGAATCCTCCACATCCGGGGTCAGAAACGTCATTTCCGAATCCCATCATCATGCATGGCTCGACGATCATCATCATCATCCCATCGTCAGTTCCTCCATGCTGCCCTTCTCGCCATGCAACGCCATCGTCGTGCGGCCGGAGTGCGGAATTCGAAGACGACGAAGACGAAGAATCCAGGCGGACGCCGCCGTATTCCTGCGCGAAGATCGCTCCTCCTCCGACGGCGAAACGGCTCGACGTCTCGGTTTGTTTTTCCGGCGACATGCCGTAATTGCCGCTCTTGTTTCTCTTCTTCATGGTCGAGTTCCAGAAATTCTTGATCTCGTTGTCGGTACGTCCCGGTAGACGTGCGGCGATCTGCGACCACCTGGATCACGTTCGAAAAAAATGAATTATTCAAAACTTACGGCCTGAAGAAACACATTCGAAAAAATCGAACGAACATAAAATGTCGATCATCTTTCATCGCAAAATAGTCTTTTTCAAAGTGGATACGCAAAATTTAAAATCTCTCTAACATCAATATGCGAGCAAAAAAAAAAAAATCGACTTTTTGAGATAGATATCGAGTCCGAGAGTGAGGCACATGCAAATCGAAAATGGCTTCATAAAAGACATTGATAAATAATATACCTACCTGTTCCCGAGAATGGAGTGGAGATGGAGGATGAGCTCCTCCTCCTGGGGCGAGAAGGGTCCCCGTTTGAGATCCGGCCGGAGATAATTGATCCACCTGAGGCGACAACTCTTCCCGCACCTGGAAAGTCCGGAATTCCTCGCGATTTCGCTCCAACAGCCCTGCCCATTATTCAACATGTAATTCATCAGCTTCTCATCTTCCTCAGGCGACCATAAACCCTTTCTCAGCTTCATAATGTTGGTGTCCTGATCGGGTTTCCTCATAATTATAAAAAAAAAATAAAATAGAAAAAGAGTTTTGTTGTTGTTGTTGTTGATGTGGACTAATGTGATTGGTGGGGAATGATATGTAAATATGTATATATAGCGGAGGGGACAGTTTGAATGAGGAAATGATAAAGATGATTATGTGAAGTGGAAGCAAAATCTGATGCATAAAATAATAAGAAAAATGATCATGATGATTACCTTGTGAGTGAAGAAATATTTCATTCATAAATTTTTTTTTTTTTTTTAAAAAAAAAAATAATTTCTAAAGAAACCAACAACCACTTTTCATTTGTTTTGCACTCAATCTTGCTTCAACTGACCTATATTAACCATTGATTTTTACATACATATACATAGTATTCTTATTTTATTTGAATACACTACGTGGGACAAATTACATATATAGAGACGATTTGACATTTTCCATCTCTTATCTTTCATCGTTTTGCAAAAAAGAAGTCTCTCTCTTCTTTTGCAAATTATGTCCGTCAAATGGAACATAAGAGGCATAAATTACGATATCGTAAAACTATATTCCGTTAATATTAACGACGTCGGATATTTTAAAATAAAATAGATATATAATTTACAATTATGAAAAAATATAGATTTTTTTCAAAAACATAAGGGACGAAAAATGCTAAAATCCCTATATATATATGGTTTATTGTTTCGATTTTTGCAAAAAATACATCTCTTCTTTCATAATTGCAATTTATATCCCTTAT
>KE527470.1:0-12313 GCA_000441915.1 Genlisea aurea | reverse complement strand
TTCTCATTTTCCCTTCAATTTTTCTCAACCCTATTTTCCCCAAAAATTCCGACGATTCTTTCCCGTCGAAGGCATGCAATTCCGGAGGAGGCAATAACCGCAACGGAAAGGCAGCGATGGACGTCGCCTCCCAGTTGAAGCGCGGAATATCGCGCCAGTTCTCGACGGGGTCGTTGAGGATGAGCGGAAAATTAAGTTTCCGGCGTCAAAATTCTCTCGATCCGCGCCGGAACAATTTCCGATTCAGCTTCGGCCGTCAGTCCTCCATGGATCCTATCCGGCGCAGCCCCGTCGATTTGGGAGAGGAGGCATCCGAAGTGCTCACCGTCCCTGACAATCTCGACTGCACCATGCAGCTGTTGTTCGTCGCCTGCCAGGGAGATGTAGAAGCAGTCCAAGGGTTGTTGGATGATGGCGTCGATGTCAATAGCATCGATTTGGACGGAAGGACCGCCCTACATATTGCAGCATGTGAAGGCCATATCGATGTTGTCAAGCTTCTGTTGAGCAGGAAAGCGAACATTGATGCCAGAGATCGATGGGGCAGTACGGTATTCGACTGTCTTTCTTTCCCCATTGCTGCTTTTCTTTTTCTTCATGTTTTTACACCAAACCCTGAATTCTATTTCGACACTAAACAGTTTTGCAACTTTGAATAAACTGATTCAATGCAATCTTCATACTATCTTAAAAGAACAAATTCTGATTTATTGGTGAAGTGATAGAATTGAAACTGTTATGATATTTTTTTTGTGGATCAAAAACAGGCTGCTACTGATGCTAAGTATTATGGGAATACGGATGTTTACAACATCTTGAAGGCTCGGGGTGCCAAGGTTCCTGTGAGTACTGCCGATTCAATTTTTTTGTTTACAGTGTGTTCGTTGCTTCATCTACGTTTCGACTCAAAACGCTTTCATTTTTTTTTTTTATGTATATCCCTAGAAAACAAGGAATACACCAATGACTGTTGCAAATCCTCGTGAAGTTCCGGAGTATGAGCTTAATCCGTCTGACATTCAAATACGCCGAAGTGATGGCATCTCTAAGGTATGCCATTTTTTGAGCAGATTTGAATAGTTTTTTGTTGAGTTTGAATTATTTATTTTTTTAGAATTTTTTTTCTTTTTTTTTAACAGAAATTTTTCCCATTTCAAGTTCATAGATGTAGATATACAAGAAATATATCTCCTTTTTGCTACCTCGCATTGCCTATTGCTTCAAGTCCGATTTTTCTTTTTCTTTTTTTTTTTTCCAAATGTTTTGCAAAGTTTTGTTTGATTTCTTTCTAGGGTACTGGTGCTGAGAAATTGTTTGATATGAGAATTTTTGTACAGAATTTTCGAACCTTTCGCAAAACCCTGTTGGTAGATTTTTGCAATACCTTAAAAGCGCGGAATGTGTCATGTTTCCCTAAAACATGCCTATCGAACAAAGAGAAAGACATGTTAATGTTCTGAGCTTCCTTATTTCCTCTGTGCTATGTTTCTATTTATTTTATATGTGTATACAAATAAGCACATGGTTTCATCATTTTTTGTACAGGGATGTTATCAAGTTGCAAGGTGGAACGGTACAAAAGTTTCGATTAAGATACTCGATAAGGATGATCACGTCGATCCGGAATCTGTGTATGTATTTCTTCAAATGCGTAATTTCGTCTCTTTTGCTGCATTTTTTTTCAAAAAAAAAAATGGTCGTTTTTTGTTCGTTTGAATGTTAAACCTAATGGAAAAAAGAAGATGATTTAGTTTCAGAAAATGCCTGTGAATAAACCTATCGACGATGATTCTGTTTAGCAACCAAATTGCTGTAAATGGTTGTTTAGCAACGAAATGGCTGTCTTTTTTTTTCTGGTACTGCAATCGATATATGTTTTTTTTCTTCTGTTTTATTTATGTTGACGGGTTACGTTTTACGTACATTGCAATGCAGAAATGTTTTCAGGCACGAATTAATGTTGTTAGAAAAGGTTCGACATCCTAACGTAGTGCAGTTTATCGGTGCTGTTACGCAGAATAAACCTATGATGATAGTTTTGGAGTATCATTCCAAAGTAATCATCTCTCTCTCTCTCTCTCTCTATATATATATATATATTTATTGGCATCGTTTGAGGCCGAAATGGATTTGTTTTTAGTCATGCTTTGCCTTCTATCTCTCTCTTATTTTTAAAATTTAATGTAAAAGTTGTGCGAAAAAACGCTTCTTATATGTAAAATTTTTGCAGGGGGACTTGGCAAGTTACCTTCAGAAAAAGGGGCGTCTTTCTCCGTCGAAAGCCTTGAGATTCGCTCTGGAAATCGCCAGGTGAGTATCAAATTACGATATGTTGTTGACCGTACTATGCTTCGTAATTAAAGACTAAAAATGATCAATTCGTAATTAGGAGATACAAAAATAGATAATTAAGTATTTACGAGAGATATATTGCGTATTTTTTTTTCCCCCTAAATAAAGTGCAATGAATAATTGTAATAAGTAAGTGAAAATCATCATCAATTTTTTTTTTTTTTTCGTTTTTCGACAGGGGCATGAACTATCTCCACGAATGCAAGCCCGAACCGATCATTCATTGCGACTTAAAGCCAAAGTAAGGCCAACTTAGTTCTTGAGGTGCCCTTATATCGTATGCTTCGAATGTTTTGATATGATTCGTCGTGATGCGCCTTTTTTTTTTCCGGCTGCTGCAAACCATTTTTAATATTCGCAACTTTTGGTAAGGTGCCAGAAATATTTTGCTGGATTTCGGAGGGCAGCTGAAAGTCTCGGGGTTCGGAGTCGTTAGAATGTCGACGATCTCGCCCGATAAAGCAAAGCTAGTCCAACCGGAGGCCATAGATCACTCGAGTGAGCGTCGTCGAAAAATGAAAAGCTGTATCTTGTATTCGAGTTTTTGATTATCTCGTTTTGTTTATGTTGCCAGGTTGTTATGTGGCTCCGGAGCTGTACAGGAACGAAATATTCGACAGGCACGTCGATGTGCACTCGTTCGGCGTTATTCTATACGAGGTACCATTTTTTTTTTTCATTACGCATTAGCAGTTTCGCAAACGAACGTTCTATACAAATGCGAAAAAAAAACACGTAAATTGCATCGTTCATGTCGAAATTTTTGGTCTCGTAGTCTGAGAGTGACATATATATATATCAGATGATGGAGGGGTCACCTCCATTTTGTTCGAAATCCCCGGAAGAGTCGGCGAGGATAATATGTTTGGAGGAGAAGAGACCGACGATCAAGTCGAAATCGAAATCGTTCCCGCAGGAACTGAAGGAGTAAGTCCGTTTGTTTCGAGATTCGAATTCTCGTCGAATGGTCTCCGTGACGAATCGGGAATTTTTCGTTGTTGTAGGTTGATCGAGGAGTGCTGGAACCCCGACCCGAATTCGAGACCGGGGTTTTCGGAGATCATCGTTCGACTCGACAGAACCATGGCCACCTGCACCAAACAGGGATGGTGGAAAGATACCTTCAAGCTCCCATGGTAATAACGATTCCTTCTCTCAAACTTGATGGACAAAAAATATCTTTAACCCCTCTTTTTTTTTCAACTAAAATCGTGATCTTTTTTTTTTATTATTTTATTTTGCAGGAAATAAGACATGGAGGGTAACTATATTTTATCTATATATATATATTTTTTATTATTGAATAAATAGTTGAATAAGTTTGTCTTGTAAATTAATGGGAAGGATATGGTTTGTATTAATTTTTGTATCTTAATTTAAGATTATTATTTAATTAATTTAATTATCTATTTTAAAATTAATTAATAATTTATGAAAATGATAGAATATTATGAAATGCTGTCTCGCTAAAACCCCCCTTCGAAGCTCAAAACCCGGCCGATGCGTTGATACAGATTGGGGAACACGGAAAGTCTGGAGTCATTTGATAGAAATTCGTCGTCGCTCCTGAATATGGTTATTTGGCTCGGGGCTTCGGATTGATTTCGTTTTCGACAGGTGAGTTTTAATTCTTAACTGGAATGACGGCTGTGTTTCTTTTTTGTTCAAAACTGGCGGCTGTGTTTCTTGATTCTTGATCAAATGGATTCTGTGTAGCATCAACACTTTCGAAATCGGGAGCGTGTTTTGTCTCGTGTAACGATAAGTCTTTTACCTGTAGAAACGGGATTTAGATGCTGGAATAGTGGAATGGAATGAACAGACTGCATATATATATATATATATGTTTCTCAGTTCATACATATAATTCTTGCTGTTGCTTTCTTGCTTCAGGTAACTCGAGGTTGGTTTTAATCAACAGGGCATGGCTTGATTATTGATGTGTTGTTATTGTTTACTTCTTTAAGGTCATTGAGTTTGATTTGTCTTATTTGGTTTCAACAGAATTTGCCCCCATTGTTTTTTTGAAGAGACTAAAGTTTCGAGATGGCTTCTTCGTTGATAAGGAGGAGGAGAAAGATTTTGTGTGATTACTTACCTATCCGCTCCCTTCATATTTTCCCGGCCTTTGGGCCTGAGCAATCTTACAAAAGGTTCAACACTCATTCTGGCGTCTTCGGTACAGTTTCCAGTTCCCCGAGTTCTTGTCAACCGGGAGAGAGTGACGGGTCATCGCTTCTGAAGAAGAAACTAGAAATATTTAGGCTCGCTTCTGAAAATCCAGCACTGGTTGGCTTTCAAAGAAGGCCTGATTTTAATTTTTTGATGAGTGTTCGGTTGATCTTGCAAGCGAGAAGTTATGTTTCAATATCAACGGCTAAAACTCCAGATCCCGGAAATGATGAGGAGGAAGAACAAATTGCTGAAAAAAAGAGACAAGAAACGTCCCCTGAAGAATGTGATCAGGCGGTTGTGAGTCTCAGTACCGTAAAGGCTAAAGCAAGAGCCAAGCTTCCGCAAAAATCCGAAAGTCTTGCTATATCTGTTCTGCAGAAGATTTGGGCTACATTTCTGGGTTTTGGTCCAGCACTTAAAGCTGTGGCATCTATGAGTAGGTGGGATTTTCGGCTTGTTATACTTCTGCTTTGTTCTCTTTTGTACTGAATATTTAGATGCAATAGCACTTTTGTCTTTGTTTCAGGGAAGATTGGGCCAAAAAACTTGTCCACTGGAAAAATGAGTTTGTCTCGACACTGAAACATTACTGGCTAGGTTCTAAGCTTCTGTGGGCAGATGTAAGGATTAGTTCGAGATTATTAATGAAACTTGCAGGCGGAAAAAGTCTCTCTAGAAGGGAGAGACAACAACTTAAAAGAACAACTTCTGATGTTCTCAGGCTTGTCCCATTTGCTGTCTTTGTCATTGTTCCTTTCATGGAATTTTTGCTACCCGTGTTCCTAAAACTCTTCCCAAATATGCTTCCGTCGACATTTCAGGACAAGTTGAAAGAAGAGGTTTGAATTGAGAAACCATTTTTTTGCAAATAATCATGCTTCATCATATTTTTGTAGCTGTGTTGGTATTCTCTCATTACTACTTTTTCTATATATTGCTAAGTTTCTGATTGATTTTGATGGGTTCTTGATTATGGATTTAGGAAGCATTGAAACGAAGGTTAAATGCCAAAATGGAATATGCAAAGTTTGTCCAGGAGATGGTTAAAGATATGGCCCTGGAAGTTAGAAATACACGTAGTGGTGAGACGAAGAAAACTGCAGAAGACCTTGATGAGTTTCTAAACAGAGTATGGCAACTATAAAAAAGTAGAAAATATATCCTATAGTGTTCGTCATGGATTCAATTTTTATATTTTCTATTCAGGTTCGAACTGGAGCTCGTGTTTCAAATGAGGAGATTTTAGCGTTTGCTAAATTGTTCAACGATGAACTTACCCTGGACAACATCAGCAGGTTATAAATACTGGTTTAATTGTTTCCTCCTTTCCCTGTGATTTTTCAACACTGAAACACGTTGTCGTCCTGATGTTGTTTGAAATTTTATCTTAAGGCCGCGTCTTATCAATATGTGCAAGTACATGGGCATCAACTCTTTTGGAACGGATTCTTATCTGCGGTATACACTGCGGAAGAGATTACGGAGGTATGCCATTTTACAAGCTGATTTGATATACATTACAAAATCCAAGATGGTATAACAAAGGGCTTTTTTATTTTTCAATGATGGTATCCAAGATTCAAACTCTTGATCTCTACCATTTACATCTACGCACTCACGGCACTCTTGACATCAGGATATTCATATGATCGTCAGCATTATAGTCGTTAAAGTGCGACATTGAAACTGTTTTGCTTGCTAAGATATACTTCCAGTATCCTTCTTTGACTTTTGGATTATGATTTTCCAGTATAAAGCAAGATGATAAACTCATTCAAGCAGAGGGTGTTGAATCTCTCTCCGAGGATGAGTTGCGTGAAGATTGTAGAGAGAGGGGCATGGTTGGGGCATTTTCTGTCGAGGAAATGCGTGATCAGGTTCGATTTAATAATAGCTGCCCTCGGAAAAAAAAAAAAAAAAACTTCATTACTGCATAACTTCCTTCTGATTGAATAGTATCCGGCCCTCTTCGTTTTTTCCATTCTTTGTGGCAGCTGCGGGACTGGTTGGATTTATCTTTAAACCACTCTGTCCCATCGTCGCTCTTGATACTTTCCAGGTTTCGAAAAGAATTTTTTTTTTTTTTTTCATGGTCGCTCTTGTTCAACTTGGACTGACTCTGATCTCGCATTTCGAATAATATTTGTTCCTACAGAGCCTTCACAGTATCAGGAAAGATGAGTCCGGAGGAAGTTGTGAGGGCCACACTGTCTTCCCTTCCTGATGAGGTCATCGATACCGTGGGAATGACATCGTTGCCTTCCGAAGATCCCATTTCCGAGAAGAAGCGAAAATTGGAGTTCCTCGAGATGCAGGAAGAACTCATCAAGGTATGAAAACAAGCTTTTTCTCTTTCTCATAGAGCCACAGCATTGTTGCCCCCATGTTTTCGATTCGATTTCCTAGGAAGAGGAGGACAAAGAGGAAAAAGAACAAGCCAAGAAGGGTAAATCCACCGACGTCGAAGCCGATATCGCGTTGCAAGAGATGGCGGTCCCCACAGCAAGGGAAGAAGCCCAAGAACGAGCTCGAAATATAGCTCTCGATAAGCAGGACCACCTCTGCGAACTCAGCCGTGCATTGGCCGTTTTAGCTTCCGCTTCGGTAACGTCCATGGCTCTTTGAAAAATTCCTTTCGTGAGTAATCATAGCCGTTTTTCGAACTCACGAAAAATTTGTTTTTTTTTACCGATGCAGTCCGTGAGCACCGAGCGCGAAGAATTCTTAAGCCTCGTCAATAAGGAGGTATGTAACCAACCGCATCGGATCCTATGCCTCGTAAAGTGATGTGTTTTTTTTTTTAAAAAAAACGATGAAAATTCTTGTTTCCTTTTCAGATTGAGCTCTACAATAGTCTTGTGGATAAAGACGGAACTGATCCGAAGGCGGAAGCGATGAAGGCCTACAAGGCATCGCGTTTCGAAAGCGAGGATGGCGAAGAAGTTTCCGAACGTGACGGCATTTCATCCGCTCTCATAGACAAGGTTCTTTTTCGTGGTCGAAAAAATGTGATGGCCGGAGGGGAAAAAAAAAAAAAAATAGTTACTTACGATCTTTGTTGTTATATATTCTTGCAGGTCGACGCGATGCTGCATAGTCTCGAGAAAGAAATAGACGAAGTGGATGCGAAAATCGGTGACCACTGGCGGATACTCGACAGGTAAGGACCACCCGAAGCATGTTTTTTGATATTTTAACGGAGAAATATAACGTATGTGTGTATATCGATGAATGCAGAGATTATGACGGGAAAGTGACGCCGGAAGAGGTGGCTGCGGCCGCGGCTTACTTGAAGGACACATTGGGTAACGAGGGAGTTCATGAACTTATAAAAAACCTTTCCAAAGATTCAGGTAAAACTTATTTACGGGTTCATAATATTTTATGTCCGACTTTATTTTTCAAATTTTACAAAATATATCTCGTATGTTTCGTAACGATAGTTTTAGGGTAAGATTTTTTTAATTATAAATTGAAAACAGCGAGGGCATAAATTGTCATTTCTCCATCTACTATTTACCGTATTATTTGGGTCTCTTGCTTATCATTTTGGAACCATTTTCGAAACTTCGGTTTTTTGCTGTGGTATCAGATGGAAAAATACTCGTCGAAGACATCGTGCGGTTGGGGAGTCGAACTAAAAGCGGCAGCGCAGTTGAATCCGAAGACTTGTAAGCGATCTCCGCGTTGCAAAATCCGGTAAGCAATCTTTACGTTACTCGAAACGAATACGAACGTTAGCGTTAGAATATTATTCGAAAAACTCAGAAATAATTGTTCATAGAAAAATCTCATCTTTTTTCTTCAGTTACACCTGAACAAAAAAAATGATGAGAAAAAAAAAAAAAAAACTACTGAATGATATTCAGAGTGCTTTGAGTTTACGAGCGAATTCCTCGACGTTGTCGAGCGAAGTTCCGCCTTCCCGGACAGCTTCTCGAGCTGCCGCCTTCCATTTCGCGGCATTTCTCTTCAGTTCCGTGCTTTTTTCTCCCCTGACAACTTCCTCGACGCATCTCGCTATCTCGTCCCTCCCCAGGACTGTCCCGTAGTCGTTCCCTCGCTTGAGTCGGATCCCGACGCCCCACACGTCCTGGATGAACTTGGCGTTGGTCAGTTGATCCGTCCAGCTCGGCACGGCCACGAGGGGCACCCCGATGCTGAGAGCTTCCAGCGTCGAGTTCCAACCGCAGTGCGTCACGAAACACGACACGGCGGGATGCGACAGTACGCCCGGCTGGTAGCACCAGTTGATGATCAGGCCGCGATCTAAACCCGTCGTGACGTCGCTTGGGAGTTTCTCTGCTTCTGAGTCTCGGACGACCCAGAGGAAGTTGCAGTTGCTCATCACCAAGCCGTGTGCGATTTCGTCCATCTGTTGCTTTCCCATGGAAACGATGCTTCCGAACGATACAAAAACGACGGAATCGAGGGGCTTCGAATCGAGCCATCCGGTGTAGGCATCGTGGTTGGGATCGGAAAGGCTGATGATGTGAGTTTTGTTTCGTGGGGAGTCGTCCTTCGCAGGAAGTAGGAATGTGGGGCCGATTGTCGTTACTCTCGAATATATTTCTCGCAACCAACTCACCACCTGAATTTTAAGATTTAATATTGACATATCAATAAAACGAAAACATTGTCTGGTAGGATGTGAATAATATTTTTCGAATTTAATTTTAAATAGAATTAGTTTAAATTTATTTAATATTAACTGAAAATTATTATACAAGTATTATTATTATTTTTATTTTTTTTTTTGTATTATCGATATTCAATTGTGAAAAAGTTATTATTATTATTTATTTTTATTTTTTGGAGGGAAAAAAATATTATTATTTTGTTCAAATTTAATAAATTTGAAGTTTAAAAGGCATACCTGAGATTCTAAATCGTGGAACGTGTTGAACAAAATCCAATCGGCATTCTCGAGATGATCGAATTGACTAGCGAGAAATCGGACGATATCGCCCCTCCGATCGAACTCCTCCGGCAGCCGAACGAGATCTTGCGAATCAAAATCCGGCAAACACGGCAGAGAAATCAACGAATCCTTCTCGTAAGGAAACTTCAGACTCCCCTTGTTCAAATGGTAGCACACGGCGTTGACGCCGCCGCACCGCGTGAAAAACGGAGCCGCCAGCATTCCGCTCTCCTTCGCCAGTTCCAGGAGCCACGGCATGGTGGAATCGTACACCATCGCGACCGGGTAATCTCCTTCTCTTTTCCATCTGTCGCTTATGAGTCTTCGTAAGTTCGCTGAGAAGATAGATCTGAAGCGCTCGAAATGAGCCTCCAGATCCACCGTGTTGTCCTGGTTGAAAATCGTCGGTTCCTGAGAGTCGTCCGCGATGGCGGCGTAGGAAATTGAGTCGGCGGATCGGGTTAGGTTTGCGGAGTCGGCTACTTTGTTGGTGAGAACGATTGTGATGCGGATGCCTCTTGCGGATAAGCATCTGGCGAGGTCGGATACGGGGTTGATGTGGCCTTGCTGCGGATACGGCACCACCAGTACGTGAGGGTTAGGGTTTGGTCTCCTTTCCTTCGTCGGATCCTCCATGGCCATGGCAATTGGGGGAAACCCGAAACCCTAATTATCTTCAACGTGAGATATGCTGCTGCTTTTGATTTCGGGTCCCACTTCCCAGACGTTCATTGATATTAATTAAGGGGGATTTTGATTGGTTCTATTGTTTACAATATAGGCCATTGGGTTGGAATGGATGGATTTTTAGGAATTGAATTTTAGTTGTTTGGTTGATGAGTTTAGGGTTTAGGGTTTACTAATCCATTCATTCCATTCGACCCATTCATTTAATGATTAGAGGCATCGGAGAAGTTACGCTCTCGATATTATCAAATAGATAGGACGGACGGTGTGACACGGTCGTTAAGTTGGTAAGCAAAATTGGCAATGCGGGACGAATGGAAAGCTGGTTATGGTGCCTAACTTAGATCCACAACTAAATGGGGTTTCTTGGGTGGACGGTGGAGGGTAGCCATTAGTTTTGTCGTGGAGCAATAAATGAGAAATACAGTGATATGGTTGGGGTTTCTAATTTCTGATATGGCCACCGGAATGAGTCAAAGACAGGAACAAGTACGTATTTTTTATATTGCATAGCCCCATCTTATGAAAACACACTACACGGGCAAACGCATTAATTAGAGCAGGAAACAGCCGAACAATGACGACTATTTTACAATCCCATCTGATCATTTCTTCTCTCGTCAATCATCTCCTAACTTGTTGTTTGCTTCCACTTCCATGGCTGCCTATGCGGCTTTGCTTACCTTGGCAGGGAATATAGAGGAGCAGATGCATGGGGATCTTCAGCATCTGGATCTCAAACCCCTCCTGGAAATTTCAGTTCAATTGCAGGCCATCATGGAGAATTGCTCTCAACCGACACTGAGCCGAGCGTTCGAAGCCAGAATACGTGACTATGCTTACCGAGCAGCGGACGCCATTGAAGTCGACTTTTTACAGCTCCTGCATACGATAACAGATGACACTTCTTTCTTTGGCTTTATTCGCAGATGGAAGAATTCGAGAAGTATGCATCATGAGCTTCACAGATTGGTTGATGAAGCAGCTTCTCTTGTTCTTCAGGCTACACGGAATCTCCGGGGAACTAATGACCCAATTATGCGATTTAAGGAATCGTCTCGGGGAGGAGCAACTCTGAAGGTACGATTATATTCAGACACTACTGAGAAATTAGAAGAGAAGTTGTATGGAGGCTGCTCTCAAAGACAAGTTATCCCCATCGTTGGAATGGGAGGTTCGGGAAAAACTACACTAGCAAATTATCTGTTTAATGATCCACGTACTGCGAGTCGATTCGATCGCTGCATTTGGGTCACGGTATCTGAGAGTTATGAAAAGTGCACACTGGTTTCAGAAATTCTGCAAGAACTCAATGTTTCAACGCACGACATTATTAGAAGTACACCTGAAAGCGCTCGTTATAGGGAGTTGGGGGTGAAGGTGTTCCAGGCTTTGCATAGGCGAAGATATTTGATTGTACTGGACGATGTATGGAGTGAACAACTTTGGGATGATATTAGCTTCCACTTACCCGATGATCGCAAAGGGAGCAGAGTCTTGTTGACAACTAGGCTTCACGAAGTGGCTAATTACGTTGTTACCAATTCCTCTGAAAGTTATATCCACAGGGTCGAATTGATGGACGTGGATACAAGTTGGAGTTTGCTCAAAGAGACAGTGTTTGGTCAGGACAAAAATTGTCCGGTTGAGTTGGAAGAAATCGGAAAATCAATCGCCAAGGATTGTGCAGGACTTCCTCTCGCCATCGTCTTGATTGCAGGGGTTCTGTCTTGTGCGAATAATAAAATTGATTCGTGGAAAAAGATAGCATCAAATGTGTCGACTGCTATAAAGGGAATTCCAAGTGAGATTGGAGTTGCGAAAATATTGTCGTTGAGTTACGTTAATTTACCGGTACACTTGAAGCCATGTTTTTTATACATGGCGTGCTTCCCGGAAGCCTATGAGATCAAGGTTTCTAAGCTCATCATGATGTGGGTTGCTGAAGGATTTTTAAAACTAAACAAGTCCGAAAGGTCTGACGAGCAGGTAGCATACAAGTATTTGGAGGATCTAGTCAAGAAAAATCTCGTCTTGGTCTCGCAGCGAAAGTATAATGGCAAGATCAAGCGGTGTCGTCTGCACGATCTGGTAAGGGATTTTTGTCTTGAAATAGCTGAGAAGGAAAATTTCGTTTATCACGAGAATGACTGGACATGCCGCCCTTCTTCTTCAGAA